>BSBK01002166.1:600000-805000 GCA_027943335.1 Chamaecyparis obtusa | reverse complement strand
ATTTCTTCATCAAATTTGACATTAACATAAGATAATTGACTGGTAACTGTATTAAACTCATTTAAATGATTAGAAATTGACCCACCTTCTACCATTTTCATATTAAATAAATGCTTCATAAGGAATACCTTATTCAAAGTGAAAGTATTTTCATATAGCTTCGCTAGGGTTTCTATTAACTCTTCAGTTGTCTTTTCTTGTGTAATATTAAATGTCACTAATTAGAACAGACATAAATGAATACTGCCAAGTGCCTTGCTATCCAAAATATCCCAATTCTCATCAGACATTGTTTTTGGTTTCTTGTATTTTCCTCCCAATGACCGCCATAAATCCTTATGATAGAGATAGTCCTCCATTTTCATTTTCTATAACTGAAACTTCTAGCCATTAAACTTGTCAACCTTCAACTTACCCTCGTCTTCAATTACTCCCACTCAATCATGAAACTCCCACTCAACTAAAAGACCTTCTTGCTGAGGATAACTGAAAAAAACTCTAATATCACTTGTTAGGATTAGTAGACATTAATTTAATATCTACATGCAAATATAACCAATAATGCCAAGAAATAAAGCACACACAAGTAGAACAAGAAGACACAAAGATTTAACATGGTTCACCTAATCTTTGGCTACGTCCACCAAACAAACAAGGAGTCCAATCTTATTATCCAATAATTTATGCCAATTACAATCTGCAATCCCTTGCAACTCAATACCACTGCAAGAAGCTGCTAAATTCTCATATAGAGACAACCCTAATCCTGAGCCACTATAACAAGACCTATGTTGGTTAATAAGTTAACCCTAAAAATACTTGACGATTCAACCAAGGGAAAAGCTAGATGAGTCAACCTAGGAAAAAGCTTGACGAGTCAACTCAAAAATGCTTGACAAGTTAACCCCCCCAAAAAATTTAGGATGTTTCCTTGAACCCCACAATAAATGAAAAGTGTACAGTACTTTCCTGATCAGTCACCACAAACCAACAAATTTGAGATTATTGCATATATAAAATATATTTTAAAATAGTAACTATATTATTTGAGCTTCTTTATTAAAAATAAAATATATATTATATTTAATCTGTATTAATAATTAACTTGATAAAAATATTTAAATTTAAAAATTTCAATATAAATTATGTTACAAATAGTAGTTGTCGTTGCACCAAAAGATCGACCTGTTAATGCCTGATACAACCACTAAGCTTATAGAAGACACAGGAGGCTGTTAAACCATGTGACAAATCCCAAGGGGAGCACTGACTATTTTTCCAATAATCTCTCCCTCAGCGTTACCTGAGGGGATTTGAACTTGTGACCAAGCTCTGATACCACTTGTTACAAGTAGTAGTTGATGTTGCACCAAAAGATCGACATGTTAATTCTTGATACAACCACTAAGCTTATAGAAGACACTGGAGGTTGTTAAACCATGTCGCAAATCTTGAGGGGAGTGCTAACCATTTTTCCAACAAATTATTCATAAATTATTACTTTTTGACAATCATTATTTTTCTTAAAACATAATTCATACAAAAGGTAGGGGTGACCGTCAAATTTCAATCTTTCTTCACACTACTTCATACATGTAGGGAGAGAGATCCTCTTTCATACATCCTCATCACGAATGCACACACTTGCACAACACTCACACAAGTACATACATATGTCACACACTTATCCTCAACAATTCATCCTTTATTTATACCATCATTTCATTTGTGAAGTTCTTAATTGAACATAATTTGAATTAGGTTGTATTCAACATAATGTCTCTACCTTGTTTCACATTCTCATATCTATCTACATTTTTCTCAATTATAACAGGTATAGCATTGGACTAACACATCTTGAACTCATTGATTGGGGAACAAGGCCCACCACATCTAAACAATTCACAAAATGGCACCTTCACAAAGTCTAGGGCATAATGATATTCATCTAAAAGATTGTATATTTGAACATGGATATGAATTAAATGCACTTTCTTATTTGGGGAAGCATGAAAATTTCTTTAACTATAAAAAGGAAAAATATGTTTATTTGGGGAAACATGAAATTTCTTTAACTATAAAAAGGAAAAGTAGGAAAAGTAAACTAGAAATAAAATGTTGATAGTGAAAATCTCAATGAGTACTCAACTAAGGATTTCAACTTATCCTTAAAACTACTCTTAGGGAAAAACAAAACTACGATGTAGGCATAGGAAACAAAAAAAAAATTACTTAGGAACATAATTGTACAATATGAAAAGGAGATATCATAAAAAGGATAATTTCCCCGAACCCCACAATAAATGAAAAGTGTACAATACTTCCCTGATCAGTCACCACAAACCAATAGAATTTTGATGATGTTGATTTATCTTTGCATGAATTAGATGAATCTGATGATGAAGATTCATTAAATAATGAAGTGTCATCATTTTGTGTTGATAATGATATTGAGTTAGAAGAGTGCATAGTTGGTTCAAATGAAGAGGATATGTTTCAGCCTATGCTTTTGCCACATGAAAATGTTTAGGACAATGTGTATGAGGAATTAATTAAGGTGTGTGTTCTTGAAATTAATGTGGCAAATTTTTGTGATACTATTTTCCCATCAATTGTAACTCTCCATACAGTAGATCAATTTTCTTCTCAACATTTTATTGTTCCAAATGAATATGAACCATCATGTGTGGTTGAGAAGGAAGAGGATCAATGGTGGAAAGATAAGTATAATCTCTTCATCGATGAGAATGATGGTCATGATATGAATTCTTCTTGTTATGAAATATGCAATGGTGAACATTGTTTCAGTTCAGATCTGGTTTCTTCTTCTCTTGATGAAGATGATTATGGCATTGAAATGGATGGTGCTTTTAGTGAAGAGAATATTGTATGTCAGAGGTAGTAAACGGTTTTAAAAAAATAAAATTCAGATTCAGATCTCTCCAATGTACATGTTCAGTCAAGTTTTAAATGGAATAAAATAAATATTTATTCTCATTTAGTGTGTTGTTGTGAGATATATGACTTTCTATTCATGCTTTGATCCAATGGGTTAATTAAATGCTTAAACAGAGTTGCAGATTTTTTGTGTTTGTACAGAGATTCTAATAAGTAGGTTGGGTTGGGGTTATTTTTGGAAAACATTGCAAGGCAATGTTTCTCAGACCTTATGCTATTAGTCAAAAGTCTATCATACATGGTTATTTTTCTTATAAACTCAAATTCCCAATGGAATAAGGCGTTGATCTTGGCTATGGTTGGATTTACAGTCATTTTTTTGTTCATATTTATTCTTTTCTTGCTATCAAATGATTAAATCAAGAATATCTTTAATTTTTGAGTAAGTTATTGGGTTATTTTATCTCATGCTCCATAACAATTGAGAATCTATGAGTAATTATCCATTACTTAGTATTTTCTTGTTATTGTTGAGCCTTTTATGAGATAATCTACTTATCAAATTTAGGGATGTCCATAATGAGGGTAGTATTTTACTGAATTTAGGTGTACCTTCCTTGGTTTTGCAGATCCAAAAGTGTAGGGGGAGTTTTATCCTTTTTAGTTGGTCAAGCCATTCACATGGGTTTGATAATTGGAGTTGGAAACTCTTTAGAATTGGTAGTGAGTGCATTGTTAGCTATTGAAGTATAAAAACCATTTTGAGAACCAACACCGCCTTTGGTGCACTTATCACTTTATCACTCTCCACTTTTTCTACACATGTTGCACATAATTTATTATACATTAGAGGATGATCTACCTCTTGTAGACATGTGAATCCACCTTGGATAAGTGATAAATTGTCTCTTGATTATCATGTAATGAGACAATGACACTTTTCATTGTCTCATACACTCCTTTGTACTCACCTTGGCTATATAAGAAAAATTTCTCCTAAGTAATATTCATTCAAGTTGATTGCAGTTGAGTCAATCCATCTATTCTATTTCATTCTTGGTGAGAATTCAATTTATTCTTGTCATATTAATTATCTCTTGTTATTGTTCTTTTCATTGCCTCTAGATCTTGGGTGGCTACCTTCATACCCAAATCTTACATGACATTAGAAGCATTTAGAGTGTCGATGGTTTATCATTAGAGATAATGAATATGATAAGAATAAATTATATTCTCACCAAGAATGTAGTACAATAGATGGATTGAGTCAATTGGAAACAAATTAAATGAATATTACATAGGAGACTACTTGCTTATATAGCCAAGGTGAGTACAAAGGAGAGAATGAGATGATGAAAAGTGTAATTGTCTCATTACAAGATACCCACCCAAGCCAGAATCATATGTCCACTAGAGGTGGATCATCCTCCAACGTGTAATAAAGTATTTGCAACATGTATAACAAAGGTAGAGAATTATAAAGTGATAAGTGAACCAAAGGTGGAATCAACACATAAAGTGGAATGTGATAACATGATAAGACAACCCAAAGTGGAAAATCTCCTAAAGCTCTTATGTGGTTCCTAAGTAAGCTTAAGTAAAGTGTAATTAGTACCTAGGTATGAATTAACAAAGGTAAAATGCCTTAATTACACCAACAATGAGTTCAATTGTGAATAATATTGAACCTAATAAAGTTCAAGAGGCTCTCAATCTGTCACACTAGAAAAATGCAATAGATTTTGAGTGTGACTCTTTGATGAATAATCAAACATGGGTGTTTGTTGATCTGCCTATAGGAAAGAAGCCCATAGGTTGAAAATGGGTTTTCAAAATCAAGTACAATGTAGATGGATTAATTAACAAATATAAAACACAACTTGTTGCAAAGGAGGGTAATCCTACAATAATGGGTTACACTTTTTTGAACATCCAGATTTTTGCTAAAGTTACACATTTTTAAGAAAATATAATGATTTAACTCTTGAGAGGTCCCATTTGAAGGAATTAATTAAAGAGGGTTAGATCAAAACCTCTAAGATCAAACTCTATTTGATAGAACCTCTCTACTCTTCAATCATACATGTAATGGAGTCTCATTTGCACTTATCATAATGCTAACAAAAAAATCACTTTGACATTAGCTTTTGGGGGATAAAATGAATTCATTTGAGAAACCCAAATGTAGGGTGGTACTACTCAAAGTGATCTCTCCAACAATTATAATTTTAATATATATTGAGTTAATTATGATTTTTTTTAGTTTAACTAAACATAGGTTTTTCACCATATATCAACTTCTTTGTTCCATGATTATCAAAAAATAGTATACTAAGTAAAAAAAATTATGAAAAATATATATGAATTAGGTATTGATGTCCTCTTTACAACCAAAAATAAATAAAATTTGATACATACACGATAAGTTAAGAGGGTCGAAGGGAACCTACGTCTAGATTATAGTTAAGTCAACTCCAAAACTTAATAAAATTAAAAATATTCAACATAATGAAATGAAACCAATTGCAATCACTAGATATTGATGCTACAAATCTAAATTCAAAATATTCATATTTTTATCCTTTTTAAAAGAAAACAAAGTTATGCAACCTAAAGTGAATGTCACTCTTTAAAAATGGTGTTTGTTGTTAAAAATAGTTTTTGAAGGAGATGCAAAATGGATTTAAAAAAATCTCAAAATTTTTTAAATAAATATATATTTTGATTGTACACACAAAATGTCACAATTCACTAGTTTACATCATCTTTGAATTTCTAATAGTTTAGCGGCAATAGGTGTTTGAATATGACATTTTTTTTTCAAAATATTCATTCCAGTATCAAAGTTGGCTAAAAAGCATAACCCGCTATTGTAGGATGTACGAGTAGTATGCTCAAAAAGATTGCATTAATTATGAGGAGACTCTTTACTCATGAGCATCCCATATTGTCATTGTGAAATTATGTTATTCTTTATTATTCTTTCTTTATAAGTATTTAATATTTTTTATTTCCTTTAGCATTAAAAATCTATCAACTCATTTTTCCTTTGAGACACACTAGGGTATTTCTCCTCATAGGCAAAAGATTAATACTTGCAAGTTAACTCATTTTGTTATTTTTGTTCTTAGTCCTAGACACATGTGCTTTAAGAGAAGATACTCTCAAATATTCTCTTATTTTATTTGTTCTTTATGGAGGTCAAAACACCAAAATAGAGGCTTGACTTATAGGCAATCTCCTAAGCAATCATAATCTTCTTTTTAACTACTTACAAGTTTCTTGGAGCTTATCTCACATCAAGGTGTGACTTCCATCTCCTTATCTTTGTTATTTTTTACATTTCATTTAAAATTAGTTTCTAGTATTGAAGGCTTTATGTTAATTCTTGGTATACTCAAATCATGTGTCCTTTCATTCTTGTGTGCAAGATGTACGAATTTTAGGAACATAGTATATTGACTACGGATGATAGTGCATTGTACTGGCATCTTGGTTAATGAGCCTCCTAAGTCATCTTCCAAATTTATTTTTAAGAAATTATTTTTTTAGTTAATTTATATGTCATATTTCCATTTCTTTTATTGTTCTCTTTACAACATAACTCTATTAATTTAAATAGAAGTTTAAAATAGGTTGAATATTATAGTTTTCATTTTAGTAAACTTATCAATTCAAGATGAAAAAAAATCATTTCATCTTCTATTTTCTTTTCAAAAAAAAAATTTAAAAAAATTAAGTGATATCCCAAATCTTTTCAAAACTCTAAAGGAAAAAAGGCAATCTTTAGCCAAATCTTCTACTTCTTTCTTCATTAACCTTCTCTTCTATTCTCACTATGCTTTTAAATCACCTCTCTCATATCCATGAGAAGTTTTGTCTTTTATAGCAACCCTCTTAAACAATATTTTTTGTGTGCTTAATGAATAGATTTATTGCAGTTGTTATAGTGATGATTAATAAGTCCATCAAAATTAAAGGTGCAACTTATATGGTTCTTCCTAAAATAATTGTGTATTGGGTGCTTGATCCACTCCAATGTTCTCACCCATTATCATTTTCTAGGCTTTTTTTATGAACCTATGACTTCTCTTACAAAGTTTCCTATTGTAGGTCACACATACAACGCTTGATGAATTAACAAGTCAATCATGTGCAAACTTTATTTTCCCTTAGTTTTTATATTCTCTCTAAAAATACTAAGGCGTGATCTTATTCAACAACTTCAAACTAACATCTCTCCTTGGAATTTGATTCAAACTTCATCTTCGTATTGTGGCATGCCTTAGAATGCTTTGTGAAAGAATATTGTGTCTTCTTATGCTAAGCCACTTGAAGTATGTTATCTAATTGATTGTATCCATTCTAATATGATAGACATAAAGGTTATTTCATCTAACCTTCATTCTTGTAAAATTTGGCAACACTTTCCTCTTTTCATCATGGTAGATATCAACCCAATAGACATTAAGAAAACCTTCATTGTTAACGATTCTAGCCTTAATATTTCTAGTCTTGACTTTCTAAAATAAATTGATAGCTATAGTATTACTCTCTCTAACATTTCTATTAAGGGTTTTGACAATGTTAGTCAAGATCCTTTGGAACCCATCACTTTACCTATATCATTAGGAGATGTCACCCTCCTAACCATAGTCCACGTCATGCCATGAAGTATTTGGAAGACCATTGGTTTACACAATGGGGGAGTTCCTTCTACTCTTCATTTGTCCATAAATTTCATCTATGAAGACAAGTTTTTATGATCAAAGTAAATATTGACCCATTCCAATATTAATAGATTGTCTAGACTAATTTTTATATTACATCTACTATAGTGGTCCATTTTAATTTAGTCACACTTGATACACCATCAACATCTCCTATTACTAACTCTACGTCACTTGAAGACCATTCTTCTTCTAAAGCATATCTCAGTGATGAAGCTCTTTGGACTTCACACCTTCTCACACTAGTGAATATAATGTTGATTTTCAATCCATGTTCTTATGGAGGGATCATTCCTTATTATTTTTTCCAATCCTGTTATTGCCTCTCCAACATGTGGTTATGAATCCTCCTCTTTATTGCCTCATCAATATAGATACCAAGAAGTGTAGGGGAAAGTGGGCAACCCTGCTTAACACCGATCAAACTCTGAATGAAATTTGAGAAACCAAGTGGGGTCCTAAGATGCCCAACAACACTCCCATAGAGTCTCATAATGGCAATGATCAGCCCCTCAAAGATCCCAATGTCTCTAAGTCTCTGGAATAAGGCCGATCGTAGGACAGAGTCGAAGGCTTTGCGAAAATCCACAAAGCAATAGTACACCTTAGTCGAGCGGTGTCGAGCCTCCTCAATAATGGCCCTGAGAGTGAGGATATGGTCTGTAGTCTAAAAATCTGCTTTGAACCCAATTTGGCCTCTAGCTCTGCACCCCAAACTGTCCAGCTGTCTCGTGAGAAAGATGTGTAAAATTGTGGTGTAGAGTTTGGCAAAGGTATGCCCAATCATAATGGTCTTGTAATTACTCGGATCAGATGTCGGCCCGGCCTTATGGATCGGGTGAATAATATGACGAGACCAAGAAGGTAAAAAACTAGTGTAAACCACTTTGTTTAATAGAGTGGCAAGATAGGGCCCAAGAACCGAGACCCCGACCTTGAAGAGCTCATCCTGAAAACCATCCTCATCAACAGCCTTACTACAACTCATGGTCCTAACCACATGTTGGAGAGGCAATAACAGGATTGGAAAAAATAATAGGGATCATTCCTTATTATTTTTTCCAATCCTATTATTGCCTCTCCAACATGTGGTTAGGACCATGAGTTGTAGTAAGGCTACTAATGAGGATGGTTTTCAGGCTGAGCTCTTCAAGCTCGAGGTCTCGGTTCTTGATCCCTATCTTGCTACTCTATTCAACAAAGTGGTTTACACTGGTTTTTCGCCTTCTTGGTCTCGTCATATTATTCACCCGATCCATAAGGCTGGGCCGACATCTGATCCGGGTAATTATAGGACCATTATGATTGGGCATACCTTTGCCAAACTCTACGCCACAGTTTTACACATCCTTCTCACGAGACAGCTGGACAGTTTGGGGTGTAGAGCCAGAGGCCAGGCTAGGTTCAAAGCAGATTTTTAGACTACAGACCATATCCTCACTCTCAGGGCCATTATTGAGGAGGCTCGACACCGCTAGACTAAGGTGTACTGTTGCTTTGTGGATTTTCACAAAGCCTTCGACTCTGTCCTACGACCGGCCTTATTCCAGAGACTTAGAGACATTGGGATCTTTGAGGGGCTGATTGCTACCATTATGAGACTCTATGGGAGTGTTGTTGGGCGTCGTAGGACCCCACTTGTTTTCTCAGATTTCATTCAGAGTTTGATCAATGTTAAGCAAGTTTGCCCACTTTCCCCTACACTTTTTGGTATCTATATTGATGAGCTTGAGACCTACTTGAGGAGCCTCTCGCTTCCCGGTGATCGTTGTCTCCTCCACCAGACCCTAATCTCCATCCTCCTATTTGCTGACGATGTCGTGCTCTTATCTTCCTCCCCTGAGGGGTTATAGCGACTCCTAGATGGCCTGGCCTCCTTTTGCGACTCTCGACAGCTTGTGGTGAACCTGGGGAAGACGTGGGTCATGATTTTCAATTTTTTGAAAACCTTGCATCTCCAACTTTTTTTTCAGAGGGACTAAGATCGAGATGACTTCCAGCTACACATACTTGGGGATTGGGTTCTCTAGGCCATGCTTCAGTTTGAGACCAGCTATGACACCGCAGATCAACAAGGGTTTGGGTTCTCTTGCCTTACTTGAGTGACAGTGCTTTCGACATCACTTTCAAGATATTACATCAAAGATGTCTATCTTTGACTCACTGGTTAGGCCTATTGTTCTTTATGGCTCAACTGTTTGGGGTCCCTCCTTATTGAATACTGACTAGGCTTCTGTTGAGAGAGTGCATACCCTCTTTCTCCGACGCTTCATTTGCTGTCAGCCGACCACTCCCACTAGCATCATTCTGGCTGAGTTCAGGGCTCATCCCTTCAGACTTTGCACGATCTTCGATCTTGTTTGGTTACTCCACAGACTCGGGGGCTTTGCTGACTCAACTGATGGCACAGACTGTTACTCTTACTTAGCCTATTGTTCTTCGGCTTCACTGGCGGCCTCGGACCCTAATAGGCGCGCTCGATGTTGGTATGCCCAGGCTTCCAGTCTCCTCATCTCAGTTGGTATTAATATTGACCACCTCCCTCCCTTTCAGTATTCCCTTGGCGCTCCTGCTCATATCCTCCCCCCTCAGTCGGAGTTGAACGAGATCACCAGGTTAGATATTTAAAGGAGGTATGTTCAGGTGACATGGGTTGATCCTCCTGATGGCCTTCAACCCCGTATGGCCTTCTATTCCGAGCACTATATTGACATACAGGATGGCTTGATCACTCAGCCCCAATATTCTTTCAAATGCTGGTCCCATGCCCTGCATATCCAGCTCGGGTCTTTTAGAGTTGGCTCCCACCGACTTCGGATCCAGACCAACCACTAGACCAGTAGGGAAGAGAGGCTTTGCAAGTGTTGTGATATGAGGGTGGCTGAGACTGAGTTCCATTTCTTATTCTATTGTCTGATTTACTATGAGATTCGTGGGAGGTTCCACTGTCTATTCAGAGACTACAGGTCTATGTCTTCCTTCTTCAAGTATGAGGATCAACTCTGCTTGGCTCTTTATCTCTAGGAGGCCTTCCGTCTCCGTGATTTGATTTTACAGGTGGTCTCTCCACCAGGCTCTACGTCCCTTTACCAGCGGATCACCTCCTGCTTTGCTCCGGCTTCCTCCCCTAGAGGAACCAAGAGGCCTGAGAGTCCTTCCTCTGTCCCTCGCCCCAAATCAGTCAGACATCGTAGAGACCACTTGCTCTTACAGCCCCATCAGCGAAAACTGACTCCCTCCTCCCAGAGACGGACTCTAACTCAAACTCCTCCCCTCACGGTTAGTTATCTGTCGATCTTGAGCTACTTTTCAGTGTCCGAAAACCACTAGGTGTTTGGTGGTTTTGCGGCTTCTCCTTTCTGGCTCTTGTTGCTGCTTCTTTTTTTGTTGGTTCCTCTTTTCTCGGATATCATTTGGTTGTCCTGTTGTCTTTTGGGTTATTTGTTGTACTCTCAGTCCCTTAGGCTCGCTTGTGGTCTCTTGTTGGACATTAATATTTTATCTTATTTTATCTTATCTAAGTTCAATTTTTTTTATTGGTTTGGATTCAAAATTCTTTCTTAATAAGAATATAATAGAAATGGTATTGAGTGCATAAGGCAAGGAATTAAGGTCCCTATGGAATCTATACTACCACTTTCTAGTACAATTTTAGGTTATTGACCTTCTCCTTTGCCTAAATATCCTTTTTCTGCATCCACTAATACCTTCATGACTTCTTTTTTTATTTACATTTTTATCCCCAATAGGAAAATCTAATTCCTCCTCAATTTACTTCTTCTAAAAATAATCAAAATATTCAACCTATTTTATCTAAACAAGATGATAACTTCTACACACAACTCATTCATCATACTAAATATATTCTACTTTTGCTTGTACAATCCCACTTGATCACTCTCCCTCTTCACACATGGAAGAAATCTTCTACATACAACCAATCAATATTGTACTCATGTGCATATCATCAAGTTCTAGACCTTCCCACCAACCAACAGTGAACTTTGCAAGATAAAATACAAAACATTATTGAGACAAGGGTCATCATTGCTAATGATGTACACTTCTCTTCTTCACATGATATAGGGTATTAAGAATTACCTTTATCGAGTTCATTCTACACTATAAGTAATTATCTTCTTCCTTTCTATACCCCTATGTTATGACATTAAAATTGCTTGTATGTTCATATTAAGAGTACCTCTAGCATTTTGATTAGTAATGTGTGATATTAACGTTACCTCTATCTTTCTCTCTTGCTTTAGAATACTTTCTTAATTTTTATGGAACTCTCTATATCTATTGTGCAAATTGTCATATTGTGGGGACAAATTTTCAAGTGCTAATATAATCCATCTTCTTTTTTAACAACACAACCATCTCCATCTTTATTGTCCTTGCTATATTTTAGAAGTCATGTTTACATAAGCTAGTGTTACATGCTTCCTGAGGATCCCTCTCTTGTTTCTTTCCCCTTCACACTACCATAAAATATTTTACATAATATGTGTCAATATTTTTAAAAAAGACTTCTATTCTAATTACATGTGCAATGATACACTATCAATGTGCATTCCAAATTAAATTGTAGGTATGGTAATTGTTTAACAAGGTTGGGTTCATCTTCTCAATCTTCCCCTTCATTTTTGGGAGAATTATTGTTATGAGGCCATTGGCAACTCTATTGATTACTCCTCAAAGGTTAATGATGCTTCCTCCGTGGGTCATTCTAATTTTTCTCTCATTTTTATCAATAGTGACATCTTAGTCCCTCTCCCTATGGATATTAGTTCTTATCGTTGGGGATTGGCCATGGACTTAGTTGTTGGATTATGAGGGCCTCCCCTTTCGGTGTCATAGATGCTTCTCAAATAGCCAAATAACTATGGATTGTTCTCTTTTGCATTGTAAAGGTGCTACTACTTGGTGGAAGGACGCTAATGGTAATCACTTGATTGTCCAGGTTTATGATTCTTTTTCTAATGACTCTTCATAGGTTGATGATCACTCCTCCTGGAATGATGTTGAGCCTCTTGCTATTGGTATGGCCTCCTTGAGCCTTGTGGATCCTACTCTTCCTCTTGCTACTAGTGTAGCCTCCTTTGGCCCTGCAAACTTACTTATGTTGCTTTTGTTCTACTCTAGCCTTTGGTGGTTAATGGTATGCAATTGCTCCTAGTGGCGATAGACCCTCTAAGGAGATTTCCCCTCACAATCCTACGTGTAATGACATTTTAAACAATAGTACTACCTAGACTATTGTTAGTCATATAAAAAAAGGTAGGTCTTCCTCATACCAAACTCTTCCCCTAGTTGTGAGCAAAATTCATACCCACCCTTGAGTTGGGTTCCTAGTTGTATTGCTAGAATGTTGTAAGGGGTTTGTAATGGCCTTTGTTTTGCTAACAATGGTTTGTTTCTGACCTACTATAAGTGGCATGTTTGGCTTGACTTTGTATAAGGTCAACACCTTATTTTGTTGGCTTTATAATAAAAACAAGAAGTGTTAGATTTTCCACCATGTATCTTGGATCACCTAGCAACAAAGACCGCAAGTATAAGTGATCCTGCTTTTTGTCAAATACCATAATCCCTAAGTGGTGTAGCACATCAATACAATTGATTTGTTGATTCTCATGGATCCTAGTGAGAGAATAAGCTAGACCTTGAATCATGCATTCTCTTCTCATGATTTCTAGCTACAGAGTGTGATTGATTTTGAATCGTGCATTTTATTTTTCACATGCATTAGTTTGTTCTTTCTAAATCAAATTATCTATTCATTCTTCTCGTCTTAAAATATTTCCTTTATTTTTCTTTTACACGTGATATAACTCTATTTGTTTTATAAGTTTTATGTTTTCTTGACATCTTTGTATTATAGGTTTTCTTTGTTTAACATGTAATTTTGTAGATTCTTAGTTTAAGGCATGATTCCCTCAAAGAATTGTAATTTATCAATTTTTATATCTTTTTATGATGTCATTTTTAGTTATTTTATTTTCTATGATTTAGCATAAGCTTACCACTTAATAGCATCATTTTATTGAATTGGGGTCAAAATGCAATGTCCAAAATTGCATACTTCATTATTGTCACATATTATTTGGCTCATTTTGATGCCCACATCTCATAGCATGTTCTAGGATCATTTTATCTTTGCCCCTAACCTTTTCCTCTCTAGTACCAACATTGTGTTTTTATGTGTTCAGACTTGTTTTGTGTGTTGTGTTCTATGTTTTTGTTATGATTTGGTCTCATCATGTGATTTTTTCAGTCAAATCGTACAAGGATGCCAATATGACATATAGGAATATGCAATGTGCTCCCATCCCTGACTATACAGTTGTTCATTAGACAAACAAATTAAAAGAGAAAAATATAGAACTGCCAAATAACAAGAACTATTGATTCAATAAATGACTTTCTTCTAATTAAAATTTAGATATTTGAAGTTCTCTTACAACGCTTCAAACAATTGGCACAAAATAGACTTTTTCAAAAGTTGTAAGATACTTCAATACGAAATAAACCACTTAATATTACAGGACTTGGCTATCTCATTTGGTGGTATGCTTGACTTTAGTTTATCATATACCCTCATATTTGGTCAGCCTTACACTATTACCATAAAATAATTTATTTTACTAAAAGAACCATTATCAACACATCCTATATCTCGTATCCACCATTAATTCTAGGATCATCTAATTTGACCCTCCCTTATTAAGGATCACAAATTTTCTATTGTTGGTCTCAAACACCTCAAGAAGTATATATGCATCTTTTTAATCCACCACCAATATCCAAGGTCTTGTAATCCACTTACATAAGGTATGGTACAACTTAAGTTGGTCTATAGTGGAGAACTTGTGCATTTGAAAGATAGGTCTCATTTGAAAGATAGGTCACAAGTTCTAATTCCACATGGGGCAAGGTAGTATACCTCATTTGTAGCACAATTAAGTGCCTCCCACAAGGAGTATGGGGTGGTCCCATATTATTGTAACTATATATAGACCTAAAAATAGATGGCTGGTATCATAGACTATAAAAGCTTCACCCCTTTCCTTTCATATAAGCAATCCTTAAAACATGTATATAGATGTGTGCTTGTGTCTATAGACATGGATACACATGCACGTAATATATGACCCAAATTGAATATATGTTATACACATACATGCATGTTTGTGTGTGTGTAGGAATGTGTACATGTAACAAGAATAATTGAGGGAAACCTGCCAAAGCCATAGAGACTATTGTACATGTATTGTTGTGGAGCTCATAGTCCGAGGTGAATGTCTACTTACCAATATCAAAATTATTAACGATATGAATAGTATAAACTCCCCTTAGAACAATTTTCATCCATAGTAATTTATTCCCTATTTCAAAGTCTTATGTGGAATATTTTTTATTTAGATGATGAAATTTGACTATAATTTTCATAAAATTGAAAAGCCTCGAGATTGAATTACATTATATGTAAGTACAAGAAAATACAATGATTGCATTGCCAAGTTATATATATATATATATATATATATATATATAAAGGTGTACATGTATCAAGAATAATTGAGGGAAATGTGCCGAAGCCACAGAGACTACTGTACATGTATCGTTGTGGAGCTTGTAGTCCAAGGTGAATGTCTACTTACCAATATCAAAATTATTAACGATATGAATAATATAAATTCCCATTAGAATAGTTTTCATCCGTAGTCATTTATTCCCTATTTCAAAGTCTATTGTGTAGTATTTGTTATTTAGATGAAGAAATTTGACTACAATTTTCACAAAATTGAAAAGCCTCAAGATTGAATTACATTATATGTTAAGTACAAGAAAATACAATGATTGCATTGCCAAGTTACATAAGGTACTCGATAAATTTGAAATCATCCTTCCGACCTCCAGTTGTTGAGCTCGACTTGCATGGGGTAAGGGATAAGGAATCTTGAAAATATCTAAACGACATTACTTAAACTGACCCCACAAGGCACATTTGCAGATTACACATTCTGCAGGAAAACTTGTGCTCCAATAGCTGATTTAACCCCCACTGTAAAAAGATGACCATGGAGTCCTTTTGACTATTAAGCAAAAGCTGTGAATAAAATTAGATAAGAATACATGCTTTGGAGCACTTGATGCTATCAGAAGTAACACTCTTGAGAGTAAAATTCAACAAAACATGATGAGAATAAATATATGCAACAAGAGTAAGGTTACACTGATTTTGTTTGTCCTGTAACTTTAACCCATGCATGCTATTCCTTCTCTTTTGAGTCACGCATAAGGGATTGTTCTTTTTTGAAAAAAATACAGCTATTCAGTTCTGAAATTATAATGCCCAGTTCAAGTTTGATACGGAGTTAACGGCAAACAGAGCTCTGAAGTGCAATAGTGGTTGAATTTGCACTTGTGCCGTTTGTTAAATTGTCATTTAAAATTGCACTAGATTTTCATTTTCTTGAGCTGACAGACTTGTGCTTCTTGGATGAACCAAGCCGTGCCACACTGGGCCAGGTTTGATATAAAATCAATGGCAAACAGAACTTTGAAGTGCAATAGTGGTTGAATTTGCACTTGTACCACTTGTTAGATTGTCATTGAACATTGCAATAGATTTTCTTTTTCTTGAGCTGACAGACTTATGCTTCTTGGATGAACCAAGCTGTTCCACACTAGGCTCGCAATTAAGATTTCCTGTATCATCCATTTTAGCATCTCCATCTGTAATTTTATCCATATGATTATGAGACACTTTTTTCTTGTCGAAACTTGCCATTACAATTTCTGCACATTCAATTTTCTTTGATTCCAAAACAGGCTCCACAGTAGTCAAATTTGCTTCAGTGACTGAACATTTATGCTGTTCTTTTTGTGTAGATATCCTAAACGATAAATTAGATGGGAAAACTGTCTCTGGGGGAGTGAGAACAGACATTGATGAAAGGGTGTAATCCAAGAGAAATGTGCTTCTCACAAACCGATCTATTCTGCTGTAGTGTCGCTGAGAATATGGTATAAGACCCTCCAAGAGTTCATTAATGCCTCGCACCTAAAATATGTATACGATCAAGAAAATATATATATGTAAATAAAAATATATATCAATGCACACCCAAGATAGTTTAAGACTTGAATAGAGAAGTACCTCCATGATGTCTGTTGGAGAAAGGACACTAAACAGATGAAATAACACAAACTGGGCAACATGACAAAATTTTGGCTTTGTATTCCATTCTCGAACATATTCTAAAAGCAATCTGAGTTCTTCTTTCCCTAGGCCACTTATCACTGTACGTATATGATTCTCTTCATGCCGTATTCTGACAAAGGTAGACTTCAAGTTAGAAATATAATTCAAGAAATATGAAAAAAGATAGGAAACTATCAGAACAAGCACCGGATCCCACCTCTGAAGTTCTGTAAAGATATTAAGGAGCTTATACGGTCTCCTTAGTTCAAATGCAAGTTGAATTGCTTTGGCATAATTAGTATCTGCTAGAGCATTTGCCAAGTCTTGGTCTTTCAATGTTTCTTCTGCCTGTACCATAAAAGTGATGAGGCATGCATCTCAAGGCATATATGTCAAGATACAGAAGGCATGTAACCAAACATGTCAAGAATACGTAAGGGCTAAAAAATAAAGGCCAAAGCTACAGCAGTAGTCATAAGAAACCAAGAGATAATATATATTTTTGAGACCAACAAGCTGAACAAACTCATTTTCAATATAATATATTAATAGCCATTATAATTACAGTATTGCCCAGCTGCATACTCAGTACTACCATCAAACTGAAACTCATGAAGGATACCTCTTTGAGAAGAGCTTCCTCCTCATCTGCAACAGTACAATCATGCCACAAATTTACGAGAGAATCGCTGCCACCACTTGCAAGCATTTCTGTCTTCTTGCCAACAGCCAAGGCCCAAATCTGCATAAGTATATGATTAGAAATATAATCAATGTAGTTATCAGGCATTGTCAGAATTAAAATAGACAAACTCTTTATTATTAATAAATGAAACTATAAGCCAACCCAATTTTAGCTGAATGAGATACAAAGTACACTTAAACAGAGAAATGCAGTATAAACACACAAAATTATGTTATGCACGAGGAGATACTGACATGTAATGAAATCATAACACATGATATAGCATGCATAGATCAACAGCTTGTAATCTAGAGTGCTAAACTTGAACAATAAGCAAATAAAGTGAAAATAAAAATGATCTTTCCAACAGCCCAGCAACAGATCTGCATAAGTGTATGATTAGAAATATAATCAATATACTTATCAGGCGTCATCAGAATCACAATAGACAAATTCTTTCTTATTAATCAATGGAAGTATATGCCAAAATCTTTACAACCAAATGAATCTTCACTAAATGAGATATACTAAGCACACAAACAGTGAAATGTAATATGAAAACACAAGATGATGTCATCCACAAGGAGATACTGACATGGACCAAAATCTTAACACCGAAATATAGCTTGCATAGATCAACAGCTTGCAATCTAGAGTGCTAACTTGAACAAGAAGCAAAGAAAGTGAAAATAAAAAAGAACGGAGCCTCCAAAACATCAAATGTAGTTTCATGTGTGCGCAATGAAAACAAATCTTCAAACAAAGTACATACAAGATTGAAAGCATGGAAAAGACACTGGTGCATGAAACGCATTTCATACTATGCACAGTTAATGGCTTGAAAAGTCAGAGGCAAGCTGCAGTTCACCTTGTCCTCGTGCTGGTCAAAAGTTGCAATACATTCATTTGACTTAACTGTCCACAACTTCAACAAGCCATCAGCACCTGGGAACAAGAAAGTTTCAAACAGCACACAGAATTATTATCAATTTATCATAAATGATGAATATATGACAAATGAAATACAATAATTAATGTTAGAAAAATTTAAAAATAGATAAGATATTTAGAGGATGAGCAAGTGATTCTACCAGAAGAAATAAACTGTGTCCCACGAGTTAGGAATGAAGCTCGCAATACACTGGCAGTATGTCCTTCAAAAGTCTTCAAGCATGAACCATCTGATAATGCCCATATTTTGATTGTCTTGTCACCAGATGCTGTCAGTACACATTGGTCTACAGGGGAAAATTCTACAGACCAGACTCCCCTTTTATGGCCTCTTAAAACCATCAATGGTACTAAATGTGGAAGCCTCCACACACGAGCAGTTTTATCCTGATTAAGGTACATCAGATATGGCTCAGGCTATCAATAAATCCCTTTTACCAAAGATGTTATAATCAATATTTGCTCTAAGACAGAAAGGTATAGCAATATAGAACCAGCAGTGTTTGACTTAAAAACCTGAGACCCAGTACAGACAAGACTGTCATTTGGTGCAACTGCCACAGAATTTATGTCCTTGTCATGTGCTGCAACAGTTGCCTGTGAACTGAGCTTGACTGGCTCTTCAGCACCATTAGATTCGAGCACATTTCCTAGATTCCACAATTTGATTGTGCGATCACTGAAACAGAAGGATAAATAAATCCCCAATCATTTCAATGTTTGCTTGTGTGTTTTTGCATTCACTAAAGATGAAGTGTCCCAAATTTTGGCAAATTCACAAATACAAATTGAACCACACATAAAGAAGTAGACAATTTTGAACAAAAGACAGCTGACTCAGAATCTTCAAAAATGTGTCTCTCAATGTTGGGATTATGAACAACTGCTTGGCATGCCTATTTCTGTTTTGGAACATTTTTCAAACTTAGAGAACTCAAAAACCTGTAGAAGAAAACTTTCTTGTTAGCAGTGTTCCACAGGGACCTGCATCCTCGCCCACCCAACCCCAAAAAGTAGGCCATTCCGGAGACTGGAATGTCCCTAGGATGGTAGGACACCAAGGGGATACACTCCGCAAGGTGATTACCTTGGAGAGGGACATTTCTTATGCATCATTCCATTGCCTTCCCCCTGATGGGGAAGTTAGGGGATGTTGGGGTTTCCCCGAGACTTACAGATATTTCATGTCCTTCGAACATCCAAAAAACTTGTAGCTGTCCCTTGCAGCTGGAATGTCAAAAAAGCAAGGTTTTAAGGAGTTTTTTTGAATAAGTGAACCACTAGTATTAATCCTAAAAGTTCTAATGTCCTTGCCCACACACTAAGCACTTATAAACCCTATAAATGACATCCCACCCTCAATCCAAAACACGATCAAGTTTGTCATTGTATCAAGCAATAGTGAATTGTAAGACTAAGGCTGCAAGAGTGAGAAGAGAGTAAGAACAAGAGCACAAAGGAAAGCTCGTGGCAGGTCATCAATCATTTGTGTATCATTTGCTTCAGTGCTTGATGTAACTTAAAGTAAAGACCCTTATCTGATGGTAGTTGAACAACAAGGACTCTTATGTTTGTGTATCCTCTACTTCTATGAATGTGTGACTTGAAACAAGAAAAAAAGAAAATCCTTGTATTATGTATGCCTATGGTTTAAAATTTAAACCATAAAATTTATTTCTTGTATTGCCACTATGAGTTTGCATAGCATGAATAACAATGAGGGTCAGTCAACCTATAGGGGTTGAAGTTTGCTCTGAGGATCTGAGGATAGATAAGGAGTGTGGTTTGGGCCGGTAAGGTTGTTCTTCCACAGTGCTGGAAAAAATTGCCAACAGCCCCTTCACTAATAACTCCCCTTTAGGACAATTTGCAGCCATACTACAAGTAAAGCGTAGGGTATCAGGGGGCACTAAGCTGTGAAATTGTCAATTTTATAACCATGAATTTTAAGGCAACATTACTTGAATTAATGCACACCTCCTCCATGTCTGAGGCAAAGGCCTCGAGATATGTGGCACCTAGTCAATCAAACAGAAGGCTGAAATATATAAATTGTGGAATTGTAGTGAAAAAAATATTACCTACAACTGCTAATATGCCATTGACGGGTATTACTAGTAGACTAAGGTAAACATAGGGTAATAGTGATGCTCCAAACCAAGTGGCAGGGTTATTTAATGTCCAAAATAAGGATGAGGTAAATGATCCCATTAGCAAACTCTCCTTTGTTAATGGCATTCCATTGCATGTGGCCAACTCTTCTTAGTGTAAGGCGGTTGTGACAAAATAATAAGAATAGGTCCTTCATGTGTGCCACCAAGGGAAACAAAACTACATACAACAATCTTGAATAAGAACTATTCCTAGATTAATATTATAATGAAGAAAATGAAGGCTACCCAAGTCATTGGTAAATGCAACATAATCATGGATGGGTAGACAAACGTTAAGAATCATTTACTCGTCAACATCATAGTCACATGTACAAAGACCTCTTGTTTCCTTAGGCTTGTTTATTGTTAAAGGCACCACAAGAATGCTGATTAGCAATTCCAAATCCTTAGAGATGTCATTGAGGAGGTTGGGCCAGAAAATGTGGTGCAAGTTATCATAGATGCACTGCTACATGGAATTTAATTGAAGTGGCCTACAAAGATATTTGGTGGAATCCTTGTCTGCATTCCAAAATAGAACATTGGCATATTTGGTTGGATCAAACAAGGCTTACATGATGCTAGGGATGTGCAGATGTTTATTTGCAACCGCCAGACTTTCACATGTACTAATCCAAACCTTCTCCAATAAAGAGTTTTTGAACCAATAAAAACTAGATATACATTTGTACTCCATTCTCTTGAAGAAGATGCTCGAGTTGCAAAAGGCATTGCAAGTAATGGTCATGACACGAGTGGAATTGATGGCCTACTACTAAATAAAAGCAAGGGAAGATAGTAAAGGAAGGTGGTGAAGAGTAGCACTTTTGGGGCTGATGCAATTTTGCATATCTATTGTCACTATCATTGCTCCAACAGATATGGGGACAGGAATGCTCATAGCCTTGAAAATGTATTAGTGCATTGACAGGATACTTGGCAAAAATGAAGGTTCTTATTCACATGAGCCCAAATGTGAGAGAAGTTCAACACTCCCTCGGACAAAGCTGCATAGAATTGAGCCTGAAATGGTATGTGCAAATGCTTGGTATTGTTACCCCTATGCAAAATATGGTGTTGAAACAAGGTTCATGAATGCTATTTAGATGTACAATGTTGGGATGTGTTCATCTTTCCTACTTAGTAGACAAAACTTGCCACTCTTACGGGACATCCAAAACAGGCCAAGCTGAATAGAAAGACTCTGTCTCGGGAGGATCCAATTCTATAGTCTACTATGCATGGGCCTCAGTCTTTGACAGCCACACTAACCACTTGTATGTTGTCCCAAGTTTCTAATTCTTCTGTTATTGAAAGGAACAAATGTACTTCTAACTTTATCCACTTTAATCAGTGGAATAGACTTACCTTTAGGAAGGCAAAGATGTGCGTAGCCATACAAAGTACCTCATATCTCATTGGTTGAAACATGTTTACAAACAAGGAGAATGCAACAACTGAATAGTAAGTAGAGCTAGAGAGCTAACTCAAGTTGATGATGACATGGCATAAACAGGGCTGGTTGCTATTGGATAGGTCGAGCTTGACATTAAGGATTCGAACCACTCCCGTGATGAGGAGTTTGGACTTTGGGGTGATTACACACATTAGACCATTGGTCAATAACACAAGTTTTGAAAGTAATCGTCATTTTGAATATAATATTAATATAACTATCAGTTTGTTTATAATTTCAATTGGATTGTTCTTTTTGGGAAATCCAGGTTGTCCCCATTACCCAGCCAGCAACAGCTTTGGGACAAACTGAGGCGAGACTAGTCCTGGGAAGGTCGACAACCGTCCAGAAGCCATTGCCATTAGGTAAGCTGAGATGGTGAGTTGAACTCAATACCTCACAAACCTAGATCAGAATCCTCTATCAAACTGCGCCAAACCTAGGGGCTTACAATTTCAATTGTCTTTTCTTATTCACACTTAAAATTAAATTTTCGCGCACTAAATTAAATTTGCACTGCCATCCTGAGATCAAAATCATTGGTCCATGAAATCCATCCCCCCACCCTGAAAGCTGTGAAACTATGCTTATTCGACCAATTTCTTGTTTTAAGAAATTCAGTTGTTTATTTTTACATGGGTGTACCTTGTGGATGAACAAACTAATGTTAACCTCCAACAAAGCACAGAAAATGCAGAGTTCATATTGGACTACAAACTAGAACAAAGCATATACAATGCAGATTTTATATGCTGTTACATAAAACACATATTCGACTACACATTTGGATACAATACATATTTGCTCAGCCAATTGGTAACCACCTCATTTTTACAATTGGAGATGAATGGAAGATAAAAAAATCTGATACAATTAATGCCATCTCCAAGTACTGTGAATTTTATTTCAAGTTGATTGTTTTGTTTAAATTTATGTTCATCGCGTATATTTGTTTCTCTCAATTTTACTTTGCTGAGGTCTTTACTCAATTAGCATTTTGTGTACACTTCTAGTTTCACAAGTCATGTATATGTCTTTACATACCCACACAGTCAGAAATGTACATGCAGACATTAGTAAATTATAGGCATATATATACCTCTTGCTTATGAATGTAAAGTATGTATGTAAGGCTTACGCCTATATGAGATTCAACAAGCTGCATTTCAAAAAAAAAAATTGCCATCTTTAAGCAATTCATGGTCTACATGGTCTGAGATCTCTAGCAATAGCTTGACTTCTTGCGTACAATCTGGGACATGATGGCCTATAAGATATCATGGGCAGAACAAAAATCACATTAGGGGGAAAACTTCCATGATTTTGATAATTCCATTGCCAAATTGAGTGTTAAACTAACAGACAGTAACAGTAAAAGTGATGTTCTCACTTAAGGCTTTATTAATCCTCTGTCCTCAACATCTTGACGTACCTCAATGCTGCTTGCTTAATATACTTGAGAGACAAGATTCATCATGTTAGTTTTAAACTAAGTTACCTGATTATGTGTTTAGGTATAAGATTCATTTTTTCTTGTTGATCCCAGGTTTGGAACATGTTGAGCACAGATACACAAATATAAATAATATTTTCATTCCATTTCAGGGACAGGGAATGGAGGGATGGCAGGGGATGCATCTCAGGGACAACTGTCTGAAGGTCATCTTTGAGGGACGGCATGGGACAGCAATATATATGAATTTTTCAATGTGTACAATGTCCACTTTCCGAAATATGATTTAATAATAAATAATAATAAAATTAAAACATAAAAACAAATAAATAGATAAATAATAATATAATATAATATAACATAATTACAAGTTAATTAAGTTATTGAAAGGTCAAGAGATAAATAATGAAGAGCTATGACCCCTCAACATAAGATATAAAAGGGATGAGAGTTCATTTGAAAAGGGATATGGAGGAAGGAAGAAGAGGAGAGCGTACGAATTAAATAAGGATTAATGGGAGAAGAAAGGAATGTGAAGGAAATAAGGAAGTGACTCTTTCAAAGGGTGGCAATGATGAAGGGTTGTGACTCTTCAAAAGATGCAGAATTATGAAAGGTCGTGACTCTTGACAAAAGCCAGACATGATGAAGAGGTGTGATCTATCCCTCACATGGGAAGGATGAAATGGAATGGAGGAAAGGTAGTAGAGGAGATCTAGAATAGATTCGGAGAAGTATAAGAAGGGATCTGAAATAAAAATTGAGAAGGAACAGAGGAAATAAGATATGTAGATCCAGAAGAAGAAGATATGCAGATCTTAAATGGCATATGTGCGGATTTGAAAAGCAGTGAGAGATGAGTGAGGATTAAATAAGAAGTGAAAGGGGCGGCAGTTGTCAAATGGATGTATCTTTTCATAACCAAAGGATTGCGACCCTTTCATAACAGCAATTAGCAAATGAAAAGGTGTGACTCTCTCATCGAAGGAGATATACAAGAGAAGAGCTTCATTGAAGAAGGGTAGAGAAGAGGAGACAACAAAGTCAATTAAATTACACAGATTGAAGTATCTGCAGCAACCAATACAGAGAACACAGCCACAGACCAAGGGAAGATCATTGTGAGCAGTAAATGCAAACTGAATCAGACATGTAACAGATCAGATCTAGGACCACTATATCGATCAAAAGGGAGAAGAATATCGAATCATAATGTAAGTATGCAGATTTGGCATTACTGATTAAGAATACATAGTAGATTCAAAATTATACTACGGTCTTTGGTATGAATTCCTTATACATGACCAAATAAGTGTCAGCATTTGTGGCCTTTTCGGAAAGATCAATATGTTGAGTTTAATAATAAATAATGCTTCTCATATTATTGTATTAAAACTCTAAAGAAACTTTTCATTTTGTCCTAGAGGGACGACTTTATATTGATATTATATTTGCTAGGAAATGGGATGACTTGTTTATTAAATATAATATCTTAATTAAGGAGGGACGACTTGCATGTTTAATTGTTGAAATTGTAACAAGGACCGACCTGCTGTTTGAATAATAAATAAATATTGAATGCCAACTTGCATGTGCAAGTCGGCCCCCTTACCATGATGAGACGTCACCTCTTATTGCATATAAATCTGAGGTTATGTTGTGAATATGAGCAGCATCAAAAACATAACATGTCTGCTCATAATTCGCACCATAACAGCAGAGAAGCATCCATCCGAATCTGATCTATAGTAGTAGCATTTAATACTCAATTTGCATTCATTATAGAAGGAAACCTGGAGCAGTCTACTGGGTGATCATTAAGGACAAATTCAAGAAGAATTGGACAGAATAAACCAGGTTCTATCTCTCCATGTCTTTACCTTATCATGTTTAGGTTTTCAAAGACCATCTATAGATTGCAAACCTTGGGTAGAAATCTGAATATATTAACATGGTATCAGAGCCATGGTGGGAAAAAGATCATTCAGATTTAAGAGATTCAATCTTATCTTTTAAAACCTCCAAATTGGGCCTATAGGTATCACATCTACATTCTATTATTGTTCTACCATTTTTTTCCCTTATTGATAACAGCTCCTTGTCCTCAATTTTCATTGCAATGGTTACTCAAGCACCATTGATTCTATGATTTCTAGAACTGTCGCCTGGTAGTATATGGTGGACCATTATATGCTCTTATCAGATTCTTGCTTTCCAAGTTGAATGGACATTCATTAAATCATGTATCCCGACTCGTAATTTTGCAGATTGCTCCACCTTGTGTAATTCAGTTATCGGATTCATGCACCAAATTCTTGTTTTCCAAATTAAAACTTTTTTATTCTTGTCATTTAACAAGTTTATAACTTCCTCCAATTTAGATCCATTCCCCGCATCATTGTGACTTTTAGCAAGCACAATTTTTGTTCAACATCAAGTATTTTTTATAGGTGTCTTAAAATTTAGAAGTTTGAACTTCAATCAGGATTTCTTTCAACAGCTTTCACAGGCCATTCGCAAACTTATGTCGTTTTACATCATCATCAATAGAGTTATCCAGCACAAACTATGCTCAACATTCATATGTGGCGATCTTTTATAGACTCTTATTTTCTTTGATTGATACTCGTTAATTTAGAAAATATGGTGATAATGATTTCATGAAGTGTATGCTTACGCTAGTATATTATAGATTAAGTGGTTAGTTGTCAATCATTAATAAGGTTATTTTACTGATGAGATGGTTGTAACATGAGGTAAAAGAAACAGAATCTAAACGAAACAAAATTGTCCTGAACGAAACAACCTTCAAACCTCTACTGCTGAAGTAAAAGAAACAGAATTTAAAATGCCTTCTCCTTTAGTCTTCACCTTGAGAGGGAGTTCAGATATGGGTCTTCCTAAACGTAAAAGTCATGCTATAAACTCTTTCTAATTCTTTGTCCGATCTTTGTTGTAAATAAATCAAATATTACATTGAGAATATGATTCTTCATTATTATGTGAGTATTTTGTTATACTAACATATTTGCAAGATCTTTGAGCGTTGAGGCTCTTGCACCTTTGAGCGTTGAGGCTCTTGCACTTTTGAGCACTGAGGCTCGTGCATATCTGAGCGCTGAGGCTCTTGCATATTTATAGCATTGAGGCTCTTGGATGAAATCATGAATGAAGACTATCTTCAAAGAACTTGTGGATGAGACTTCTGAGAGTTTGTGGATGGGATCTCATTAAGAGGAGATTTACACTTTGAGGTTAGTGTTTTATTTTGAATTTACATCTCGTCAAGATGCTTCCATTATTAAAGTTTTGATGATGCTTCTTATGATTACAAATATCTATTAAAGATCTATTGTTATGTTGATTACATAGATTTGAGATCTATCATTTTATTTTCTAATTACATAGATTTGAGATCTATTATTAAGATAATGTTATGTTTAAAGTTGAGATCTATATGCGATTATTGTTTACATCATGTTTCTTACCTATCATTTCATGTGAACGATGTTTGAATAACCTTACATCTTGTAGTAGATGATATTACCAAGGTTGGAACATCTTGAGGATGAATAATCACATTGATTTCACCACGTATAAATACATTATGAATATATTATGTTATGTTTTTCTTTAATAGTTCCATATTCATTTCAAGTGTGATAAAGAGCTTATGATTATTACATTATGAAATTTATTTGATCTTCCCTTGAGACCAAGAGGGAGTATTAGTATTTGTGGCCTTTTTGGAAAGATCAATATGCTGAGATTAATAATAAATAATGCATCTCATATTATTGTATTAAAACTCTAAAGAAACTTTTCATTTTGTCCTAAAGGGACGACTTTATATTGATATTATGTTTGCTAGGAAATGGGACTTGTTTATTAAATATAATATCTTAATTAAGGAGGGACGACTTGCATGTTTAATTGTTGAAATTGTAACAAGGACTGACCTGCTGTTTGAATAATAAATAAATATTGAATGTTGACTTGCATGTGCAAGTCGGCCCCCTTACCATGATGAGACGTCACCTCTTATTGCATATAAATCTGAGGTTATGTTGTGAATATGAGCAGCATCAAAAACATAACATGTCTGCTCATAATTCGCACCATAACAGCAGAGAAGCATCCATCCGAATCTGATCTATAGTAGTAGCATTTAATACTCAATTCACATTGATTATAGAAGGAAACCTGGAGCAGTCTACTAGGTGATCATTAAGGACAAATTCAAGAAGAATTGGACACCATAAACCAAGTTCTATCTCTCAATGTCTTTACCTTATCATGTTTTGGTTTTAGAATACCATCTATAGATTGCAAACCCTATGTAGAAATCTGAATATATTAACAATAAGTACCATTTACACCTGCACAAGACTGATTGATAATGCATTGTTGTCATTGTTGATGTTTGTAGCTGCAGGAGATATCTCGATTACATGCGATGGTGCTCTTCCATATACTCCCGTTTGGAAATATGAAGAGATGCATTTGGAAATATGAAGAGACTTCTGGTTAAAATATGAAGAGTCTCTCGGTTCAAGTCTTGAGAAGTTTCATGTTTGAAAAGCCTCGGCATTGTATATATAATATATCATAGCTTTGTGTGACATGATGTTTGTTGAGTTAGGTTATTCTATACAGCAACTATAGATAGTCTATGGAATCAATTCTGATATATGTAATAAGTTGAAGTGTTTGCAGTACTCAGTTGGAAGCATTGTGCTCAAACCTCTATTATTTAATAAAAGAGATTTTTCTGGTGAGGCTGGGCTTTTCCCTTCAAGTTGGAGGGTTTTCCTAGGATAAATACTGGCTTATTGTTTCTTTTCTGATGTTTTGCTACTTATTTTCATTCCTGGTCTAAAACATTAACATGGTATCAGAGCTAGGTTAAGCAATGTGAATAAGCAGTATTAAAGTTTTGAAAATGGCTAGGAAATGTCGGAGAGCCATTCCTACTTTGGGTAATCTCAATGAACTAGTAAGAGGCGTAACTGTTGTGCATGGTGGGGATTGGAACGAGGGAATTCACCTCTCTTTCGTGCCTTCTGAGAAGGAATCTGTTGTCATGCGTTGGTGCTTGGAAAATTCTATGAGAGACATTTTTCATGGGAAAACAATGCTCACCGGTGGTAATTGCATACCACTTCACTATTGTTGTCATAAAGTATAAGTTTTTGGGTATGCTCGAGTAGGCAGTCTGAGCAATAGTTGTTGGTTGCATGCAATCTGTGGGTGTATACCAATGGAGCTTGTTCTGTGATTCACCCAATAATTTATATTCTGCATTTTTATACGGTGTATGTCCTACGATTCCTAGGATAAGATATGGATGCCCATCGTTGTAGCAGTCAAGTTTGTTGAATTGTAAGAGATATGAAGATCGAAATCTAAAAAAGGGCATTGCTAAATTGATCAACAATAAAGAGATAAGTAATTTATGATTATACCTTTGAATATTGATCATGAATTTTATGTAATTGATTCATGCAATAACATAGGGAATAATGAATCATGTATGCTTATAGCATTAGTCTATATATTTCTCTTCGGGACATAGGTTGAGTCTATTACTAATCTCTCTAAAATGCTTCTAAGATAGATCGAGAAGCAACAAGATGATGAGAGATTACATAAGGAATTCAAGGAAGTAAGAGCTTTATGCATCTTGTAAGAAAGTCATGCAGGCTGTAGAAATGAACAAACATGAGGACACTGTTTGCAGCCATGGGATTCAGTTGATGGCACATAACTTCAATGAAGAGGAAGAACCTATACAAATTGTCTTTGCATTCAGTTTCTTCGAAGAGGAAGAAATGACATTCAGAGGGAGTTGAATTCCAAGAATTTGAGGCAACCTATCAAAGGGTTAATGCGCTGGAGATGAAGTCGAGGTTGGAGAATATTTATTACATAAAGGGAAAGTCTAATGAGCTAAAGAGGGAGGACTTCTTTAGGCTCAATAAGATTCAAAGGGAGCTTGTGTGATGGTGGGAGAGTGCCAAGTCCTTTGCAGAGGATCAGCAAACTCAAGAAGCAGTGTCCCCAAAAACTCATTGTTTGGTCAAACATTGGAGCCAATTGTAATTTATTGTGATAATCAAAGTTGTGAGAATGATGCCCTTGCTGAGAGGGTGTCTCTACTAAGAAGGGGTCTCAGCATTCAGTAGTTCTTATTATGAGCTTGAGGTTGGAGTTTGAGGTGAAAGCCCTTGTAATGCATTTTTTTCTAAGAGGGAGAAATTTGAAGTTAAAGCCCTTGTATTACATTTTTTTCTGAGAGAGAAATTTGAGGTGAATGCCCTTATAATGCATTTTTCTCCGAGGGAGAAATTTGAGGTGAAAGCCCTTGTAATGCACTTTTTCTCTGAGACGGAGAAATTTGAGGTGAAAGCCCTTGCTCTTTCCACTCATGGGAGTAGCCACGTGATAAATTTTTGTTTCCTCACAAATGGGTGTAGCCATTGTGAGTGTCATGTTGAGAGATTTCATGACATGAATACTTGAAAAGATATATCCTTTGTTAAGAGGGAGTGTTGATGTTTGTAGCTGCATAAGATATCATGATTACCTACAATGGTGCTCTTTCATATACTCACATTTGGAAATATGAAGAGAAATGCGTTTGGAAATATGAAAGACACGCATTTGGAAAATGAAGAGACTTTCGGCTATAATATGAAGTCTCTTGGTTCAAGTCTTGAGAAGTTATGTTTTTGAAGAGCCAATAGTATATATAATATATCATTGCTTTGTGTGACGTGATGCTTGCTGAGTTCGGTTACTCTATACAATAACTACAGATAGTCTATGGAGTCAATTTTGATATATGTAATAAGTTGAAGAGTTTGCAGTATTCAGTTGGAAGCATTGTACTCAAACCTCTATTATTTAATGAAAGAGATATTTTTTTGGTGTGGCTGGGTTTTTCCCCTCAAATTGGAGGGTTTTCCTAGGATAAATATTGTCTTATTGTTTCTTTTCTAATGTTTTGTTGCTTATTTTCATTCCTAGTCGAAAACAACAACAATTATGACTACTTAGCATAGTATACTAGATATTATCTATATCTTCTCATTACTAATTAGGTTATGTTGTCAATAATTGATTATCCCATATACAAAATATATGCACAATATCGAATTCTTTATATGTACTAATTGATTCTTAAGGTCAGCCATAGTAGGGGAACGGTGATGGGGTCACCTTCCAGGCACACCACCTCATGGTATATCACTGGGGAGTCGCAAGGGGCCAAAGGGGTACAAAGGGTACTACATTTGGGCTTAGAAAGCATGGGCTTTCAAGGAAACCTATTGTGAATGCGGAAATGAGGGATAACAAATAGGGGAACGGTGATGGGGCCACCTTCTAAGCACACCACCTCATGGTAAATGACAAGGGAGTCCCATGGGGCCAAAGGGGGACAAAGGGGACTGCCTTTGTGCTTAGGAAGGATGGACTTTCTGGGCACCCTATTGTGAATACTCCTCATGACCTCTATCATGGAAAACGGATGCATAAGGATGTTCAATCATTGGAAGAAAGATAAAAGTGGAAAGATTGAGGAGAATGGTTATAGGACACCTTACTTGGTATCCCACCTCATATGGATGGCACAGGTCACATGAGGCCAAGAGTTATGGTATATCCACTCTTGGGCCTAAGATAGAGGGTCTCTAGGGCACCCTATCTTATCTCTTCTATGGTTAAGTCAAAAACTCTAACCTAGGGCAAAATTTAAGTACACATAATTTGGGGACATTACAGCGTGTGTGCGTGCACCCATGTGTGTAGGTTAGAGAGGTTAGAGAGAGAGAGCACCATATTTGGAGGACAGCAAGGGGGGTGGCAATATATGAATTTTTCAATACATTTGTGTGTGTGTGTAAGTTGGAGAGGTAGATAGAGCTATATTTGGAGGGCAGCAGTGGGGTGGCTATATATATACATATATATATATATATATATATATATATATATATATATATTTGAGAGAAAATGGCTCAAAGTTGACCCACTAACTCACAAAAGATGAACTTTTTACGGCCAAAAGGGGACCTTCCTCAACTTGGAGGTTTTTTGTGAAGGTAAAGAAATCAAGGAAAAAGCATAGTTCAATTACAGTCAAAATGACAATGGCATAACATGGTGAATTACTCACATTTTAAATGGGAATGCATGTATTTCCCATTTCCCCTAGTTTTTCATTTGCTTGCATTTCAAATGAATTTTTCTCATTCGCATGGAATGTTTTTAAAAATTACAGGTTTGACCACCTTTTTAATAAAACCTGTGATTGCTTTGAAGTAGGAAAAGCTGCTCTTTAAAACAGCCATAGCCAATTGAAATGGTCAAATGGCAGGAAAGCAAGCTCAAAGTCAAAAACGGGCAGCCATACCTACCACATAGCTGAAATAGATTGCATTACATACTTAAGGCAGAATTAACTATGAAGATGACAACAATGCGTTCTTAACAGCAGCAAAACTTGGACCCAATGTTCGAGGACTGAATCATATATGGATGCAAGCCCAGAAATAAATCTAAGTGTGAGCTAGCATGTTACTTGTTACATTACTATTTTGGTCGTAGGGGTTTGAGAAAGGTATTTGGCAAATAGGGTGAAAGGGGGCCCAGAACATTAGGTTTGCTAGCCAAAACCACTATTTTGGCTGCTCATGTAGGAGGCTGACCAGTATCTTCATAAAGCTTCAATGATCATCTTTTTCTTTGACATGGCTTTCAATAGCCTGGATTAACTGAAGGATACCAGCATTGCTTTTTGTGAGGATTTCAATCCACTGGTCCTTGACAGGATCGCTAATAGGATGGAAATTGACATTTTGAGAAGGAACTTGCGGAGAGGATAGCAAAAGGGACTTTTGCTAAGAAAGCAATTGGATTAGATCCAGCAGTAAGATTTAAATTTGAGTTTGGAGTGAGATATAGATTGTGACCACTACAGGGAGTTGGGATGGACGTAATTCTTGCAGTAGGAGGACAAAAATTTCCCTAGGATTTTGAAATTGGATAGGCCTCACGCAATCTGCAGAAGACCAAAAACCAATAGAGGCACTAGGATGTGGTCTTAATATATGACATTACTTAAAGCATGGAAGAGATTCTTCAGGAGGATTAATTATCTGAAATAGGACTAGTAAAATAAGAAAATTGGCTAATTTAGCTGCTATTAATCAGTCTTGAAGTCTTCCAAAGGTTGAAAAAGTTGGAAAGGATGAGTAGAAGTTGCTTGGTTGATCCAGACACTCCAGGGACCTTGCTTGTAATGGGTAAATGGCACTTATGATAGTTTCAACTGGGGTCAAACATGTCACTAGCACACAAGATAGTGTCACCCACAGCCAAAACAGTCCCAGAAAAAACCAAAACACAAAGTACACAGACAGGAGCTGAAACCTTTTAGATTTCCTCTTTTTTTCTTGAAACTATCAGGCTTCCCTTCAAGGCTATCTTTGGACTTGTGGACTCTATTGTCCCTAGTTTATAATTGAAAAAAGATTCCTTTCATGTTGTGACTGACTATAACACTACATGATTTCATTATATTCATCCATATGGGATGGCCTTGATGCTGATAAACTTGACCTTTGGATTGCATAGTTTGCATGTACATTTTTATAAATGAATTAATGAAAGAACGGATTCACACTTGTCAACATTGCTGAGAGGCTTCTTATTTATAGGGGTTGGCAACTCGGAAGGCATTTGAGAACCCTACATCTCACTGCTAAGTTTTCATTTCTTCCTGTTGCAGGCTCTGTTAGTAGGAGGGCGGGAATGAAGGCAAATGCATCTGTAGTACAGCATTTCTTGTTTTATAGATCTCTTGAAAAGCCTGTTGCTGCTCCTTTTTGCCATTAGTGTTTGGATCTTTTTACCAAACATTAAATTAGTGAAGTGGGAAGGTATTTGAAAACCCTAAATCGTGCTGCTAAGTGTTCATTTCTTCCTGTTGTGGGTTTTGTTAGCAGGAGAAGGAGAATGAAAAAAAATGCATCTGTAGTACAGCATTTTTCATTTTATAGATCTCTTAAGAAACCTATTGCTTCTCCTTTTTGCCATTAGATTTTGGATTTTTTTAGCAAGCATTAGAATACCTAAGTGAAATGACCATTCGAAATTATGGTAATTAGTAATTACTGCAGAGCTATAAGCTTCCCCTTAGACATTAGATAGACAAAATCGAATCAGATATGCTGATGTCATTTGTGTAGAAATAATTCTCTGCTTTGATAACCTTAGTTCTCAACAGCTCAACCATTAGAATATGTTGAGGAACATCTACCAAGGGATAAGAATAAATGTAAATATCATCACTCTAACTATCCACTCTCTCATAGCATGCCTTCATCCTAACTTCTCTCTTGCACTTTGCCATTCAGAGCATGATCTGGAAAATGAGACTTTGGGTATTAAAATGTTTGTGGGCATTTAAAACCTGATTTTAATGGACGTCATCATTGAAAGCAATCCCTTACCATACAATTTTTTTAATAGGAAAGATCTCAAAGTATCCCTAGAAGGAACACCACAGATTTACAGATTGGCATGTGTAGAAGTTGAAACAAAGAACAACAGTTCTGTGTAGAAAGAGGGTTATGAGAAGTATAAAGGGTGAAATTCAGGTTGGGCTTTAGGTTAAAAGAATTAAGGGTCACAGTGATAGTGGGAGAGGGATGGGGGTCAGAAGTGTTGGAAACATTTGCCGTTGCACCAAAAGCTCGAACTATCAATGCCCGATACAAATGCCCAATTTAACCTGACCCACAGAAGGTGGTTAAGCCATGTTACAAATTTCCAAGGAGGTGCTGATCACCAAGTCAACAATCTCCCCCTCAGCACTGACTGAGCCTTCAGCACCCACTGAAGGGAGACTCGAAGCCGTGACCCAAGGCTCTGATACCAATTGTTGGAATCATTTGCTGTTGCACCAAAAGCTCGAACTATCAATGCCCGATACAAATGCCAAATTTCACCCGACCCACAGGAAGCAATTAAGCCATGTCACGAATCTCCAAGGAGGTGGTGACCACCAAGTCAACAAGAAGATGATGTAAAGGTGAAAGAAAAAGAGTAGAAACAAGGAAAGTAGAATTGAAGCTAGGAAAGGAGAACACGATAGGGAATAAAGACAGTGGATATAAAAAGTGAGGTGCAACAATGTTTAATATACTTTAAGGGTAGTGAGAATGTGGGAAGTAGGGCGGATGTAGGGGATAAAGTTTAGGGAGAGGATAAGGAAATGCACAGGGGAGTGATCATCAACTTAAGGTTTACATTTTTTAAAAGCATGGGGATTTAGGACAAGTTGGTGGAGTTCAGAGGAATCTTGAATCTTGCCTTGACACATGGACCATCAACACTAATTTCCTTCATCAATTCAAATGGAAATGGAAACTGCAATTGGTGAGAGTGTTGAGATTTCAAGGGATCTATTTAGCTATGAAGTACTGGAAAATGTGATAAATATCATCCACTATTGGGCCCAAGCTCTAATGGATTATTTTAATACCAATTATAACATTGATAAAAGGTTGAAAATCACCTTTCTTCACAAGACTGTGGAACCTGAAGTTCCCCACAATTTGCAAACCCAAATTGATAGCAAGAAGTTTAACAAGGTTGTAAGAGTGAAATCCCATGTATCGGTTGAAGGAAAGTAAGTGGTTGTCCAAAGTGGCTCAAAAATTTCCGCATATGCTTGCTTCACGTACAGTGTCCATTGCAATTGAATTACATGTAGCCTTGAACTAGCGGTTCCTAAATTCTTTTAGACACATTGTGTGGTTTTAAAGATGGAATTTGATCCCTAAGAACCAATCCTTTGCTATTGCAAAAACTTGCAAGTTGCTAGAGTGGATAGTAATTTTGCATGTTTTATGGATTAGTGTTGTTTCCTAGATATTTTGATGTGCTCTTTTTAGAATTTCGATGGTTACGTGATCCTCATCTAAAATGCTCCAAAAGACGTAAAAGGAACTAATATAACTTAGCATCAAAACTAAAAGTGCTATTGCTCGGGGAGCTTGGCCAAACTTATCCATTATTTGACTTAGATTGAAGTTTTGGGATTTGATTATGTGAGCATTTTTCCAAATCATACTCCATGATCCATCATAAAGATGGAGATAGCAAGCAAAGAGAATTGATGCATCATGGAGTGTGATCCAAAACATTAATGTGAAAATGCTCACATAGTAAAATTTGGAAGCCTCGAGCTAATATTATAGACTGGGAAATTTATGGCATTTTTTTACCACCTATCGCGCACCTAACCCCCCCCCCCCCCCCCCACACACAATTAATTCCTTTACAATCACCAATACATGAAGATTAAAGAGCCTAGTAAAAAATTCCACATGTGCTAATACGTGTTCACTCATGCATGTGTGGTCTACCATGTCAATGCAATTGCAATAAGGAGAGAAGGCCTAGTAGTCGCCCATCTTGTCGTTGGCGCCGTAAACTCCTAAATGGTACATTGAATTTCCACTAAAAAAATTGGGTTTCTTTACATTTGACTTAAGAGCTTAGAGTTTTTTGTTTTTTTGGGCAGTTACGATGACCATTTGTCAAGTCATTATAGGGAAAAAAATTACTTTTTGTCACTAAATATATAAATGTACAATCACAAATATTAATTGGAGTTGTACAACTTTTTAGTGGCTGTAATGCACAATTGGGGTGTTGTGCGGGAATCGGTCAACACCTCCAAATGATCACTTTAGGACCATTGTGAATGTAATGTTACATCCTTTCCTTGTGAACCTTTTAAAATAATTGTAGTAGCTATTTCATGTGAAGTGTGATGTTAGACGGTTAAGTGATTTCAATTATTTGAATTCGTAAATTATGATTATGATGATTTGAATTTATGTATGTGGAATATTGGGAAAGAATTATGATGGATTTCATTATGGATGATTAATGTAAGCCTTATTTCTATAAATGATTTATTATTATAAGTTTACAATAATGGTGGTATCTAATCCTTCTTTGTAAACAGATGCAAGGGAAGATCCATCCCACGAGCCTGGGAGGAGTATCTTTTATGGTGTTAATTATGAATTTTGACCTTATAATTAATTTAAATATATTTGACCCATCTTGTTGATTTTAAGGAACAACCATGGTAAACCCTTCATTCATTCTTGTTCAGTCAGGTGTATATATATACATGAAAATATGCTCTCTCTAATGCAGCATGTTTTATGAATAAGTAATATGTAAATATAATCGCTTACCACCACTTATGGCCAGTGTAGCTCTTTCAATGTCTCTACCGTTGTGTGTTTTTGTGTGTATGTATGAATTTGAAATCAGATAATCTCAGTGATATTATTAATAATCCTATATATGCATCTTATAGCTGAGATTCCCAATCTTTGAGAAAACAGTTAAACATCACCACCTTGTCGTGTAATGTCTAGGGAGCTCCAGTGCTCCTTGATGAAAAAGATTAGTAATGTAGACGTTTCAAAGGGACTGCTTCGGGGGGCGGGGGGATGTGTTTTTATTTTTAATAATCCAAGGCTTGTATAGCTAGCACAAACACATCGATTACGAAGTTTGTAAAGAATTCAACAACCGTATAGTCTTGAGCTTCTGGTTATCAGCGGGGTTCCTTGGGCTTTTCATTGTTTTCCAGTCTCGGAGGACTACAGCAGGAAATCATGCCTTTCGCAACTCACCAAAGCAAAACAGGCATGTGTATCTCATCGTAATTCATTTTCTTGATGGAATATCAGCATTGTGTATGATGAGAATTTGGTTTCATAGCATTCAAAACATCTTTTGTTCGTATGATTGTGGCTATCAGCAGTGCACCTTATTATCCTGAACATTTATTACATTTACATTTATCTGTGCAGGCATGTCCAGTGTCACTAATCATAATGTAGGAAATCACGATCGCACCAATGTTGATCTTATAGGAACGTCATAATTGCCATGTAGTTGAACCGCCAATAATCTCAAGTTGGAAAAGAATATAAATATTAGTGCAAGGAGAATCATCTCTGCTCTTCTTCATATTAAATCAAATGTGCATTGCTTATTTTGATCTTTAATTGGAACCCCTTTATGCATTAGTATTGAGCTGAAGCATGATAGATTCTCAAGAAATATCCACGGAAAAAACCATTACTGTTGCACATAGTGTCAAATCATAAACAATCAGAATCATGACTAACTAAGATCACTGATTTCACAGAATCCTGAATGAATATAAACTAAAGGAAAATCCCCATACTGATGTATAAAAGGGGACCTAACCTTACTAAGGAAGAATTAATGTGACTCTGCTGTTAAATAAGGGTCAAGAAAGATTCCTGAATTGGATCATCAATGCATTAGCAATAAGCTAGTTAAATTATGTACTAGAGTGTGAAATTATATATCAAACAAAAAATCCTATATCCGATATGATCGCATTTTATATATGGATCTGTTATTAGCAAATAAGTTCCTAGTTTAACTCGGTGGTTATTACATCTTTACCTGTCATTATCTCGTATGCCCTAAACATTTTCAAGATTGTCACAATGGGAGGGCTGACTCTTTCTCTCTCTCAGTTAAAATATAATTCTGCATATTAAATGTGAAACTGTCTCATTTATAATATGAACACCAGGTATGAAATCAAATAACTGTATGAATCTGCACACTGGTTTGAAACTGCATGTTAAATTGTAAATCTGTATATCAATTGTGAATCTGCTTATCAGTTGATAATTTGAGTATCAGATATGAAATTGCTATCAGTTATCTCAATGCTGTCGATGTCAATCTTCATTAATGCATGGTGGTTGAAACCATAGTTGGCATACTCGCTGAATACTCGCCGGGTTTTTTAGCTCGGTGAGTTTTCCAGCCAAAAACTCGCATGAAAAACTCGCAGAGTAATCTGCGAGTTTTTCCAAGGAGCTTGCCAAGTTTTTTAAAAATACTCTCCCGTGCGGCAATGCCAGGGTTTGAACGCCAAAAACCGCTTTTTTGGGCACAGTTTTTCATTTGCAGCGATTTGGTCTTTGAGTAGAGGAGGAAAGTTTCCAATTTTCCAGTCCAGGGGCGAGAGGATTTATACAAATATAACATTTAAGTATAATTTGTTATACTTTAAGTTATATTTGTATAAATACTTTCAGGATGTTTGAGATAGGTTCCAGCTTCATAGGAGTTAAGATGCAGATTCTAGATTTTGGGGGTTTTCGAAAAATTCCAGACTTAGCCAAATTTCAGGATTCAGCAAGCCTTTAGCAAGGTTACCTCCCACAATCCATCATGGCTTTCTAAGGTCAAACTGAAGCTGGCAAAAGGATTCCCAAAGGGTTTTAACTCATTTTATCACAAATCACTTGGTTTCAACCCTATCTCTATGACAGACTTAGCTTAGCTCTCGCCCAAATCCCAGACAGACATGACTTCCCAACAGGCCAAAATCACTCAAACCTCATTTGCCGGACCTAGGGACTTGAAAACAGCCACCAACAAAGACTACCTAAGACCTAGTTATGAAGACTCTAACATTTGGCATTGATCAATGATCAAGCATCATAGATTCATACTATGAAATGACTTAGTTTTACAATTATGTATATTTCTCTCTTTTTTTGTATATATAATGCATAGGAGGCATAGTCACGCCCATCACAAGGTTCCTCTTCTAGGATTAGACCCTCTCCCTTATATGCTAGTAGAGCAGAGAAGAGGAAGTTGTGATTGTAATGATTTCACACTGGATGACATTGAGTTGAATGAGTAGTCATTGCTAGTGCCAAGAGAAGCTAGAGGCAGAGCTACATCCAGGATGGAGGATGAGCCACAAATTGGGTCAGACATACCAAGTGAGGAGGCACAGTCATGCCAAGTGCAAACTTCTAGGACTAGACCCTCTAGTTCTACCTCTCCCTTAGTTTTTACTAGAGCTGGGAAGAGGAAGATGTAATTGTAATGATGTATTTACTTATAAATTATTTACTATTTTGCTTCCAGCCATCAGCATTCCCCACAAGAATGCGATTTTAAACCCACTTTGTGTTTAAATATATCTAGACTAAGCTTGTTTCTTTTGTGTTCTCATTTATTGACTCATTGGATGCATCTTCTCATTGAATTTTGCAAAAACAATGCATTTCTAATTAAATTTAAGCAATTTTTTAACTTCCCGAGTTTTTTGCCGAGTTTTTGCCGAAAACTGGCCGAGTTTTTCCCGAATTTTTTTTTCAGGCCTTGGTGAGTTTTCCAACAATGGTTCAAACACCCTAATCTTCTATCAATGAGCTTAACCTGTAGCTACACAAGGACTGGCCTCATTAGTTGTGATATGTATAAGCATTCATCTTAACTTCGATGATAAATTGGCAGTTCAATAATACTATATTACTCTAAATGTCGAATGTTTTCCTAGGTTGAGTAAACCTTAGTCATTTTATAGACATAACCATGTAACACCATCTCTATGTTGAACATGACGGAATGTAGTTGTTAATACCTAATCAGTAAGCCTCTAAATAGAAAAGACTACAATTGTCAATCCTACTTAGATGTTTATAACAAAGGTAAATTGTTGGGAAGGGACTCCCTGTGGATTGGACAACAGCTATGGAAACCGTGAGGGCTCTGCTTATGCCAACGTGTATCACTCTTAGGTCAATGGCCCATAAATTTTGCTTGATTTGGACACCAAGTCCTTAATGGGTCGTGGAGACCTTAATGAGCCTAAAGGGCTCAATATACAAGTTTGGTGGTGACAATGACAACACAAAGAACAGTACTTGCACCTGTAAACCTTGGCCAAGGTGGTACTATGCTATGGCTTGTAACCATTAGTCACTAGAACCAGTAGGCAATGGCTAGCTAGGAAGGTCACCCTAATAGGCAAAGATGTCTATAGGTTGGCTGGCTATGACAGTTGTGGGTTCTACACCAAGTCTTGGATGGCAAAGGAAAATTGAAGTTGTGTTCACATGCCCTTAGGAGGGGTTGGGTTACTTCCAAGTGGAAGTCGTGCGGGTGACCATTAGGTCGTAATTGAAAGATCCAAGGTTGGGTGACAAAAACCCTAATGATACTCTTTCGCCCATAGAGGACGAAAGCTATAAAAAAACAACAGGAATGGGACAGCAAGTACAGGTTTTATACTTGATTGATTATATTCTGTTATTTCGTTGAAGAATATTAAGATGTTAGTTATCTTCCAAGATAATTAGAGTTACATTTTATCTCAGATCTTATAATGCTTGAGTAACGAAATGGAATTAGTTAGATTCAGCTTCATGTGAATAGTAGTTAGTAGCTTCTATCAAGATAGCAAGTGAAGCTTACTTTTCCTGTTCATATAAGAAATGGAAGGTAGTTATTTCAGTTACATTGTTATTATATTTTCCTTTTCTCGCCAGAAATTTTATTCCCTAATTTTCTTTGGTTAGTATGGGTTAGTTAATGCACTAGTTTTCATGTTCATGTGAAAAAGATGGCAGTTACTTCTATTATTAGAATGAAAGCAAAAAATTTAATTTCCATGAATTTCTCATTATTTGGTTTATTACTTGGTAGTTAGAATTGGTATGTTACACGTAAGAACTTGTCCCATGGCCGTCATAGCAACCTAAAAGCATAAACAATACCTTTAAACTTTTGAATCACATACGAAGAAACCCAAAGAATTAGTAGAAATCTGATGTACCATTTAGGAGCTTAGGGTGTACAAAGTTAGGGTGGGCAACTACTAGGCCCTCTCCCCTAGTCCATTCAAAGGGGGAAAGAATTTTAAGAGTTCAAAAGTTTACTTTTGGAGCCACTCCCAATCAGCCAAGTGATTTTGCCTTTACAAAGGACCATTCCAACTTTGATGATTTGATTAATGGAGGAGAGAGTATAAGACCAAGCAACTTTCAAAGAAACAATACCATTGTCTATAATATACAAGTACTTAGAACATCAACCAATCTGGAGTAGGGATAGAGAAATCTCCATGATAGCTTAATGGACATAGCTTAGCTAAATTTCAGCACATCATTGATATCGAGGCCTCCTTTTCCAGCTTTACTCATGGTTGACAACATAATGAGAGGAAATTTTAATGAGTCTCCATTTCCCCACAAAAGAAATTGTTTGTATTTCCTCAATGGCATTCTGGACTAAGCATAACAAGTGTAAAATGACCATTATATAAACCAGCATTGATTGACAAATCATTCTTATCAATTGTAGTAGTCCCACTAAAGAAAGCATCTATTGGTCCATCAATTGAGGAGAACTTGGTTTTAATAACAATGTGATTCTAGTAGTCCGGTGATGTAGAAAGCCAAAAAGTTATGTGAAATTGTCCCTTCTTGGAGTTTCAGCATTTGAAATGTTTTGAACTTAGCTTATTGCTCTCTATTCAAGAGGATGATAATTTAATTTCTTCATAATAATGAGCTCTCTCAAAGCAGATTGATACTTCATATAAGGTCTCAAAATTATTGCTCCCCTTCCAAGAACCAAATTCCATTCACAAGGCCAATGTTCTCAACCAGTGAGTAAAATTAGTTAATCTACAAACTATGTATGACTCAGAGCTAACTCTACGAGAGGGTTCCATCTCCTACACTTTGCTCAGCTTAAACTTGGGAGGCATTCCCAGGGATATACCTTAACAGATGTTGAAATCACGCATGATGAACACCACTGAACTAGATAATAGCTAAACCCAACTCACCTACTCAGCCCCAAAGACTGTCACTGAACCCCTATTGAGCTGAAATAACACCTTGGGAGTTAGCACATGATGGGATAAGTTGCATGATTCACAAAAAAAATGAACTTTATTCCTTGTATACAGTTCTTTAATGAACAACACAAACTGAAACTAATAACAAGCTATTTTTAACCCCTGTTGAGCTGATATAACACCATGGGAGTTAGCACATGATGGGATAAGTTGCAGTGATTCCCAAAAAATGATAAACTTTATTCCTTGTATACAGTTGTTTAATGAACAACACAAACTGAAACTAAAAATAAGTATATTTTGTAATTTGTTTGAAATAAGTGAGTGGAACAAATTCAATGAGATTGGTGTCAATCCCAGGGCTGACAGAGACCAATCAACGAGGAATGGCAAGAGAAAAATGACAAACTGAGGTTGATATGCTCATCAAGCATTAGCAAATATCATTCTTAGCTTTTTCTACTTACTTATCCATCAATGGACTATCCAAACTCATATGCAACCACACAAAAGAGCTGCTACAAGACATGCCACAGATTTATGACTCGTCAAATTCCTCTAGTGGTGTTTACGTGAATGTGCTGAAGAAAACATTCCAAAACAATATATTTTTTGAGTTCATGAAGATCAATGGAGACATAAAACTGAAATAGCATTACATGTATTCCTTTTACGACCTAACACAATCCATGCCTCCTTACAACTCCTTGCACCCCCTTGGCCTCGTGGCACTATCCATCACCACCAGCAGATGGCATTCTTGTAGGACCTCATAACTGTTTCCCCTCCTTGTATAACCCTATTATCCCTACCATGATTGATTACAGAAAACATATAAAGAATTACACATTATGTACTATATTATACATATAAAAGATCACAAAGCAATACCATATTCTTACAGATCAAAAGAAAAACCAATCAAAAAATTAATACCATATTCTTAGATTGCATATAGCATTAAACATTCATACTAAATTACTGATATAATGCACAAGACTGTATAACTCGACTTGAGTCCTTATATCTTCTTTTCCTTGATTGGTGTGCCTGCTTACTTGATTCCCAATTGATGTTTGATGGATGATTGAATAATTTCCTCTGATTTGATTACTTGATATATTAGTAAATGATGATTGAATAAATGGGAATTCATATAGTGATGACTGATGATTGAGTGAGTGCTGATTTGATGTATTTGGAGTGATGATAGGTAAGTCCCTCAAATGCTTGGAATGATATCTCCTTTATACTTTATTGGTGAAAGGGTCACCACCTTCCATAATAATTGACTCGCCAGTTTTCATTGTTGCCTTTGAGAATAGTATATTATTCCCCCAAATTGATCTCCCTTGGATCCTCAAATGAAACCTTATATCCTCTGATGTGAGGGAGAAGTCGCGCCTCTTCATCATGTCTGCCCTTTGCAAGAGTCAAAACCTTTCACAATTACCACCCTCAAAAGTGTCACCAACCCTTCATCATTTCTACTCTTTGAGACAGTCGCAACCTCTCATAATCACAACCCTTTGAGAGAGTCACAACCCTTCATGACTTTCAAGTTTTGCCTTTGGAAGGAGTCATTCCTTATTTTCTTCTCTATTAATTCTTTCTTGACACACAACTTCCCTCCTCTCTTCCTTCCTTCCTAGCCCTTTCAAATGAAGTTCTTTTCTCCCTTTTATATCTCATGTTTGAGGGAGTCGCCAATTTTCATGTCATGCCTTTTGACCATTCATTAAACTTAACTAAATTTTAGTTATGTTTAATTTTATTCTTGTATATTTATAATTTAAATTTTATTTTTTATTATTTTTTATTTTAATTCTATTAATATTGTTTATTATTAAACACTTTTTCAAAAGGGGTATTAAACACTTTTTCAAAAGGGGGACATTACAAAAATTTAAGTATTTTTTAAAAAAAAAGTTGTCAAGTTTTTGCCCAGTGCTCTACAAGTATTTGCAAATTTTTTGATTGCCAAGTCCAAGTTGAGTCCAAGTTTGCAAACTACAGCATAGAACACTTTTATGTCATGAGTCATATGCCATATCTATAGTCCAACTTTTTATAGATTAGCATAGGTTAAAGTTTCCCCTTGTGGCACCAACGTAAAACCAAAGTGACTTGAACAGATCTGTAATAGTTAGACTCGGACTATGCCTTCACTGAAACAGTAATGCAGAATTAAAACTTAACAAGTGCAATCTCACAAACAAAGAATCAAGAACTCCACGCAAGAAGCTTAAGCGAACAAGCAAATCAAAGATAACATGGATCCTGGGGCAGAACATGAGTCCTTTGTCATTAAAGATGGCAACCAAACAATACAGAACCAATCAGGCCAATTCAGGTCAGATCAACACCAATAATGTCTGACATTGTTCTTACAAAGCAAGCAAAGTAAAACCACCCCTTAAAGAACCAGGAGCTAGGCCAAACAACCCATTGGCTAGCTCGGCTCACAAAAGCAACTTCATATGCCATATCTATGGTCCTACTAACTTTTTATAGATTAGCATACACTAAACAAATTCCAATTTTAATTTTGACATCATACAGCTAAAGAGGCAACTGGTTAGGTATCTATAACATTTGAGTCAGGCTGGATTTTTCAGTGAGCTTGTTTATCCATGAAAAGCTTTTTATTATTCTTTAATCAGCTTGACAAACTGCTTGGTTAAAAATCTGAAACATTTCCTTAAGCATTTTCAATGCGAGAATTTGAAGGAAACAGTGGATTAGCAGGTGTAAATTTAAAAGGTCCATGGGTGCAGATCATTGAAAGTTTATGTTTGATATATTAAGCAAGCTTTACACTATGCAGATTTTTGAAAATATACAAACATACAGCTTACTTCAAAACATGCTTTTATCATAATTTTTTACATGATGTGACTTGAAAAGTTGAATCCACTTCCTCTCACATATATATAAGTATTCCAAACAGGTCGTGCATTCAACTGGATAATACTAATTCAATGCAATGTCATCATGAACATCTACTAACCTGCTTCCACTGACAAAAAAATTCTTAGCTTTTTTTGAGAAGGCAACAGCCCCTACGGCACCCATGTGGCCTGCTGCCACACATAAGCACGATCTGCTCTCTGTGTCCCAGATTCTTACCTACAAGAAAGCTATTAACATTTATCTGCAAAAATTGCATAATAAGAGAAGCCACCACAGTAATACAGCAATTATTAAAAAATATAATGCTTTGTAGGCAACTACAGAGATAATACCTGAAATCACAACTTCTTATTACTTATTAAAGCACTTGCAACATTTTCAATCTGAATGCTTGTAATTGATGCAAACACTGAAAGAAGATAAGATTTGCTTACAGCACACAGCTAAGGTCCCTTCCTCTATACATCAAAGCTTAACATCTCTCACACATTGTATCTTATAATCATCATAAGAGCAGGAATAACTAATAGGAATGAAAACCTTCAAAAAGGTAGTGATAATAAATATTTTTCATTTAAAAATTGATAATAAGATATTAAGTCAGAATATACAGGCTTTCCAGCTCATATCCAAACTGCATTTGAAGTATCCATAACTTTTAAAATGGAATTTTAAATCACACACTGACGTAGTGTATTTAAGGACTAACTCTAGTTCATTTGAATTATCTAGTATCATCAAGAAACATTCACATGAAAGCATTGTAATTGCATTATCAGTTTGTAGCTTTGTTCATTGTCATCCCAATCAGCCCATCCAGGGTCTTGAAACAAGGAAAACAAATCCTTGTCTAGCAAGTTCCCAGACAGTGTCTCTCAAACATCATTTTCCTAGATCAAGTCAAAACTTTCCCACTCAATAGAATTCTGCCAGATCATTTCCACAAGTGAAGTTCAGATCCTCACATCAGGTTCGCTACCGCTGACAGGGGGATCAGATCCATAGGCACAGCTTTTAACCTTACAGTTTATAGAGAGTTTTATTGTTCATTAGTTGTCATCTGACAGACACAGATTTGCTGGTATAAAGACAAATCAGTTTGCGACATCTGTGACAATTTTTGCCTTCTGGATTGAGAGTTAAATTTTCAGTTATTTTATTCATTTAACCATCACATTTGTTTCAGTATTTAATTTATTGGAATATCAGTTACCTAACCCAGCTCTTTATCCTAGGTATGATTCGTTTATCATTGTGATTTTATTTATTTACCTAACATAATTGTATAGGAAGATTTTAATTTTCTTGACATAATATTAAATGTTTTGTTGAGTTTATTATAATCAGAATACCACTAGATTTAATGTTATATTTATTTATATTTATTACTGTTATGATGATTTTTTTCCATATATCATTATTTTTTATAAAAGGAAACATATAATTAAAAATACTAAATATTGAAATTTTGAATAAATGTCAAGTTCCGCAAGAGAGTTTATAGAGAGTTCTATTGTTCATTAGTTGTCATCTGACAGATACAGATTTGCTGGTATAAAGACAAATCAGTTTGCGACATCTGTGACAATTTTTGCCTTCTGGATTGAGAGTTAAATTTTCAGTTATTTTATTCATTTAACCATCACATTTGTTTTCAGTATTTAATTTATTGGAATATCAGTTACCCAACCCAGCTCTTTATCCTAGGTAAGATTCGTTTATGATTGTGATTTTATTTATTTACCTAGCATATTTGTATAGGAAGATTTTAATTTTCTTGACATAATATTAAATGTTTTGTTGAGTTTATTATAATCAGAATACCACTAGATTTAATGTTAAATTTATTTATATTTATTACTGTTATGATGATTTTTTTCCATATATCATTATTTTTTATAAAAGGAAACATATAATTAAAAATACTAAATATTGAAATTTTGAATAAATGTCAAGTTCCACAAGAGGAAAAGATTATAACAAACTTAAAAGTTAAAACTATGACTAATTTATTAAATTGAAACTGAATTTTTAAAAATTTATAATATAACAAATTTTAAAAATCAAAAGAAATACAAAAGTTATACAGCACACAGCATCAAGGTAGTATCAGAGATTTATCCTTCCACCCCAATGAAAATTCTCTTTATTTTTTACTTTCATTCACAGTTCTGCTTCACTTTCTTTGAACATTAGTCACTTCATCACCATGTTGCTGGTTTGAGTTTGGGTTCACGGTTTGCCAATTTTTTTCCCAAGATCAGTATGGTTTTTTTTCTGTACTGAACACACACACACACACATATGCCTCCAAGATTGGGACATGTATCATGTACTAAGATGTCTCCAGTCATTTTCCTCAATTTTTCTGAGCCTTCTGTGAGTTCTCTGTTATCTTCCGTTAATGTAATGTGAGTAGGCCGTGAATGCAGGATTAAGCTGGCCGCTGTGCAACATGCATTCAAGTTTAATTTTTTAATAATACAACCTTAATGTTCCTGTGATTGTTTTGGCTTAGTCGCAAGCATCAATCTGGAAATCTGTCAGGAAATAGGAATCTCCGAAGATCTCAGTTTGCCCGAGTCTGCCACTCCCACATTTTTTGCCCTTTATAATAGAGGCAGTTGAGCCCTAAGTGTAAAGACTGGAGTGCTAGTGGATAAGCAGATTTCATTAGCTTTTTTCGCCTCATCTGGGCTGCCTGAACCAGTATTTCTTGTAGCGGGCACTTCTTCCTCACCGAACGCCTGGTTTCGGTGTGGCACACGAGATGACGAGATAGATTCGGATGGGGTGGACTCTGCTTGTTATAGACGTCCTAACAAACGACTTGAAGACCGACCTAAGCAACCATGAATATCGACATCTTCCACATTCAATCTTGACAGTTCACCGATGTAGGTAGTTGCCCATCATGATAATAGGATGAGGCTTGCTGGTGATATCCATGATGACCCACCACTGCTTGCCCGGTTTAAATTACAAGCCCCTTTTTTACTATACTGGGGCAATTGTAAGGGGCTGATTAATGGGGGCCCTTACAATTCTATGGCCCTATCTTTCTTGCCGCCCCACCCTTTCTCTTTCTTTCTTGATTAGCCAACCGCACCACCACCCATTCTTTCATTCTTTACGGAGGCCACAGGGGGTAACAGCAACGGGCACAAACCTTGGTACAGGAAGGGATCATGAATAGGTGAATCTCTGGCTATCTTTGCACGTGGTTGATCCAAGTCACCATTGGTGGGGATCGTAATTTGAATACTGATGCTCCAAAACTCTCAGTTGGTTGGAAGGAAGGACCATCCAAACAATGCCCATAGAATTTTTAGGCTTCAGTGATAAGCCTATAGATCTCCCTACCAGGGATGATAAACCTATAGATCTCCTTACCAGTGATAAGCTCAGCCGCAAACGAAATGAGAAGTCAGTGAACAAACTAAATCATCTTAGATTCTTAGGTATAGGTTGCTGGCTGATCTTCCCTCCCTCGTGTAATTTAAAAATTGAACAGGAAACTGAAACATTATAAAGCATGCCTAAATTTAAGTTTAATTCTTTTTGTTTTAAAATTTTCTATGAAACATATTTTATAAAATGGGAAATTTAAGCAAGACCTGTTGTATAGGAAGATTATAATTTTCTTGACACAATATTAAATGTTTTGTTTATTGTACTGTAATCAGAATACCACTAATTTCATGCTGATTTTATTTTTATTTATACTGTTATGATGATTTTTTTTGATATATAATTATTTTTTATAAAAGGAAACATATAATTATAATAATAAATATTGAAATTTTAAATAAATGTCAAGTTCAGCAAGAGGAAAGGATTATAACAAACTTAAAACTTAAAAATATGACTAATTTATTAAATTGAAACTGATATTTAAAAATTTTAAAATATAACAAATTTTAAAAATCAAAACAAATACGAAAGTTAAACAGCACACAGCATACACAGAAGGGGCCATATGAAACAAGGACCTGCTTAAATTTCCCATTCCATAAAATATGTTTGACAGGAAATTTTAAAACAAAAAATTAAACCTAAATTTTGGTATGCTTTATAATGTTTCAGTTTACTATTCAATCTTTAAAGTAAATCCTAAGCCAAAACATTCATGGGAACATTAAGGTTGTATTATTAAAAAAAAATCTTGAAAGCATGTTGCACTGAACCCAGCTTAATCCTACATGCCTGACCTACTCACATTACTTCAATGGAAGATAACAGAGAATTCATACAAGGCTCAGAAAAATTGAGGAAATAGTGGTTTTTTAAAATGCTTGGAGATGTGACCAAGGCATCTGGTGTGACTGGAGACATCTTAGCACAAGAGACATGTCCCAATCTTGGAGGCATCTCTCTCTCTCTCTCTCTCTCTCTCTCTCTCTGCATAGTACAGTAAAACAAAACTGTACTGATCTTGGGCCGTTGAACCCAAATTCAAACCAGCAACATAGTGATTAAGTGACTAATGTTCGAAAAAAGTGAAGCAGAACTGTCAATGAAAGACATAAAAATAAAGAGAATTTTCATTACGATGGAAGGATAGCCCTCTGATACCACCGTGATACAATTCTCTGAAGCCAATATATGTTTTATTCATAAAAAAATAATGGTTGACATATACATATTAAACTGCAATATATTCGCAAATATGTAGAATCGTAGTCTGGTCAAATCACTTTTCATATCAATGTTTCTGTGTTCATACGCCAACATGATTATTTGACATTATTTATTGTTCTGATTGTGTATCTCCACTAAGAAGTGCACACCTTAGTTATTGGGGTGAGTATAGTTATTACCATCATATATAATAATATATCATAATTACTATATTTCTTTGAGTTTGTTTATTAAGGCATCTGCAGTTATTCTTGCAATATGTTGATTGCAAACATTACCTTGGGTGTGTAGCATCAGGAGTAAAATTGTAAATGGACCAATTTGTCAATTACTATGACACGTTTATTATATAATATTGATTAGGCTATCACAGTGACCCACATCCATCTTAAAACCCTATGTTCTTGTAGGCAGCTGATGCTTTGCATGCCATGTGACTTCTAGATTTTGTCTGTTTGCTGGCTTTGAGCTGCTGGTCTGTATATGCTCTATCTGTTACAGCTTCTCTTCTTAGTGGGGTTCCAGATCCCCCTCAAAATCTGCTTGTATGGGGTTTCGGAGTTCCCTCAAAACCTGTTTTTTAATTTTTCCTTAATCAAAAACAGTGACCCACATCCATCAACTAACAACAATTCAAGTTAGCCAATAGCACCTTTGATTTTAAAACACATATTTGTTTTCCATCAAAAATGGTCGAGTCCCACACTGTTATCCTCATTGCCAATCAAAATTTATCTTTATTTCTGACCATCAAATCTACAACAAGAGCAACAAGCAGTCTGAGCTTTGTCATTGTTTACCTTTTCTATTTGTTAGATGCCAATGACACTAAAATCTGGTAAACTGAAACTGTCAGCTTTGGTTGAATTTCAATTTTGCTCACTGAACCAATCCACACAAATAACTTATTTTGTAGCGTATCTTAGTGGAATTTATTGTTAAAGTCACATTTTCAGGCAAAATTTGTTAAATTTTTTATTCATTTATAGAGAATCTGAAATGCTTTTTGCCTTATAGTATTCTTTCTAAAGTTTCCATAACATTCTTAAACCTCATAGTACAACTAAAATGCTACTTTCAAGAATATCATACATGACACTTGTATCTTAATTCAATACAATAAGCACTGGTTGTATGATTTGTAAAGTAACAAACAATATCCAGAACCAAACTACTGAAAAAAATTTGCTTAAAGGCCAATTCCTACTATTTACACAACCACTCAATTAAATCACTGAACCATAACAGGCCAAGTATTGTCAATTCAATACTTACCGAATGATCTTGAGCTCCTGAAGCCAGAAGTATTTTTCCAGAAACAGCAATACTATCAAGACAGAGAACTATGCCTGTGTGCCCTTGCAATTCGTAGGTGCATGCCATGGAGGCCAATTCATACACACGCAGCTGCAGATTCAATAGCAGCAAAGAGATTTAATTGTAGTCAGATGGTTATTTACTACAAAAACATAAAATATTTAATATTGTCATTTTTAACTTGCCATCTACATTGCGAAAACTTACATTACAAGTTACGAAGGATTACAAATGCATTGGAAACACCAACAAGTTGTTTAAGTTTATGATTAAGCTACTCAAGAATTTAGAAGCCTAACAATTTCAATCACAGTTTCACAACTTCTAAGTTTTCAATATAATAATCTCAAACAAAACTTCTGGATCACCCTCAACATATAACAATATCAAACAAAACTACAAAACATCTAGCAGAAATCGTTGTAGTTTGCATTGCTAAAGCAAATAATTATATAGCTCTTTTTTTCCCAAGAACTGTACCTGCTCTGAATTTGTTGCCACTGCAAGGAGGTTCTCCTCTTCTCCAACAAACTTCAAGTCCACTACCTCATCATTGTAACCTATAAGTTGTTTGCTGAGCCTCAAATCACATTCATCTTCATTACTCTCCACCAGATCATAGAACAGAAAGCGCTGATCAGCAGTAACACACAAAACTCCTTGAGCCAAGGGTTGCAGGACAGCAGATACAAAACCTCCCTTTAATTCATCTTCATTAGAACTAATAATTGCGTCTGAAGACTTCTGCTCATATAAGCATATGGCACTGCAAAAATTGATAAGATCGTTAAGATAATTAACAATCACATACCAACATATACAATATGACTAAAAGAAAATTGCAATTTTGTACGAGCAAACAGTAATAAAAATATTAAGAATTGCCACTCACATTTTCAGCAACATCATAATGATATTACAATGAGAAACTAAAATGGTTAAATATAACTACACAACTTACCCTTCAGAAAACCATATACGAATGATGCCACGTTCCCCAACAGTCAGAAAGTGCACTGGATATACTTCACTTTTCTTTTCCTTTTTACGTGATAATTGCTTTTGGCTCAGGCCAGACACCAGCTTAGATACACTTGGAATTACACACACAGTTTCTAATGGTTCATATGTCAGTATTGTCTCCTTGAATTGATAATCGTGCAGGTCCCATATATTAACCACCTGAAATTCAATGCCATCCTCCATTCTAGTTAACGATTAAATTACATTATACTAAAATGTTCCTCAGAAAAAAAATTCCAAAGGCTCAGAAAATCTAGACACAAACAAAATCAAGATGGATTGTACGATTACATAGGAACAGATTGACATCTCAGTTTGTTTGTATTTACTATTTACTATTTTTACGAACAATGCAATATACATCCAATAAGCACAATCTATCAAACACTTTAAATTTTGTATGGAAGAAGAACTTATGCTGCTCCATAGTGAATACAATAACATTAATGATTTTCTAATTACAACTTTACATGTTGCATTTGCCTATTTAAATCCATAAAATTGAGAATTCAATGATTTTAAAGGTACAAGATTCCATATGCCAAAATTTCTTATCAAATTCACACTCAATTAGAAGGACAAATGTCAATAATTAATCAACTCTTTAGTCATGCCCCAGCCATAAGACCATTTTCATGATCCGCCCTTAAGAAAAAAATAAAAGAAATAAACAAAATCAAAACATATTCGAAGATCCCCTCTTAAACAAAGTACCTCTTATCGTGATTGGCAATCTAAGGATAGTTATCTTTATAACAAATCATAAACAGCAACAATTCCAAGGAGCTACAATTTGATGACGAGGCAGAAATTAGTTTAGAGGAGACAACTCATTTGGAAAGATGGTATTCTTAGCAAGGGATGTGACTCTTTGTCCTCTCTTGAGGGAAATATAAGGCAGATCCTCACTTGGAGAAAGGTGTCGATCAAGATCAGAATTCTGAGATCTAAATTGAATTCAGAAAAGGCAACCATTTGTATTTATCAAAGTGATTGGTATGCAATATGGTTGAATCTACAGTTTATTATGAACTCCCTTATGGATCCTAAATTTATATATTTAATTAAATTGCCAATCCATCAAGAAACATTAGTAGTTATTCAGTTAATTCTCCTACAAGCAATCATATCTGGATTAGTGAGGAAATGTGGTAGGGAGGTGCAGCTGTATCAGTTTTCCCCAATTAAGTAGCCCACCCCAAGCTTGTTTACCTAGTGGGCCAAGGGGTCGAATTAACTAGGTTGGTTAGCACACCCCAAGTTGGTTAGCTTGTGAGCCAAGGGGTCAAATTGACTTGGTTGGTCATTCCACACTCTTGGGCTTAATTGTGAGGAACAGTCTCTGGGCACCCTACCGGGCCTTCCCATTAAATTCCTAATATGGTTGGCTGTTGTAAATATGCTAAGAATTGGATTCAACACATTTAGGATATTATGTTTTTCAATAGGAATTATGTGTATATGATCATAGATCCTTGGTATAAATGCTTGATATTAAGTGATTACAATTTTCTCTAAATTGAATAGCAATTATATACTAGAATACTATTTGTAAATAAATTATATTTTGAGTATTGTTATTTTGAGCAAAATCAGGTACATACCCAAAAGGGGACATCACATCTTTCCAGCTAGTGAATTGTCATTTCCATGGTCACTGAATTTCATTTCCCACGTTGTGGTTCTATCATGCCGTACCTCATCAACTCAAATCTTTAGAATTAAGGATTAACCAATTTGATTGGTGTGGTTACTTCCCAAGCTTGCTTTGTGGATTTGCTGCTCTACTCCAATTCATAGCTTAAAGCACAAAGAAGCATGTTATTGGCATTATATATTTCACATTAGATTCTTTAGTTTTATGCTTTTTAATTCTTAATTGTACTGTGTGCTCTATTAGATGTATATTTGTTTATTTTTGCATGATGTTGCCTGTTCTACTTATATTGTTTTAGGCCCACTTATTTTCCTTTATTTAAAAATATATAAATATTTATAATTTTCAAATTATACAAAAAAATTAGATTTTCTTTTTTAAATGCAAATAAATTTATAAATTCATGGTGTACATTCTATAATGAGTGACTTCTTAACCATGCCAAAATTTATTAATTCATGTGGAAGATGGTGATGGCTGCCACCGCACATTAACCTCCTAAGAAGATAAAAATCAATGCCTCAAAGGTGTGCATAGACTTCTCATTCTACAACAACAACCAAACCAAAAATCCCTATATAAGACTTCAGCTGTCAAGATTATGAATTAATGAGTCATGACAATAGGCAAAAGATATACATGGGAAGAATGAGTTGGAGCTGCAGTAAACTGTGACAAGAATGATGCTAGACCCAGACCAATGAGAAATAAAAACGATGGAAAATGGCCAATAACCCTGTTACAATCTATGGGAAATAAAAATGATGGGATGTAAAGACCTTAAGGTCCGTATGGTCTAAACTTTGTTTTTCTGAACTATTTAAACCTCAAAATAAATAATTGATTACACAATATTGATTCAAAAAAAGAAAGTCAATAATGCTTATACAGATTCAAACCATCAAATAACAAGTTTTACCCAATAACTGTAAATTCAGGAATATATTTGTTATTGAAACTGATATAGAATTTCTTCACAACAGTAAGTTAAGCCTGCAAATTACACAAAACTCAATATAGAGTTTGAACAGTAACACACAACTGTTAAGATATAGCTTCATTCGTATTATTATATATATATATATATGTTATACAATATTAATAATGAAGAGTTGTGATTATATTATTACTATCATATTATCATTATTATATTATAAATATAATAATGATAATACCATAGTAATATATTAAAGTCACATTGATATTAATCGAACTATGTTCGATAATCAAACAAACTGAAAGCGTCGACTAATGAGTCGAGTGCATAAACGAACATATAACATTTGGTTGTTAATACAGCAACCTTAAATTAAACTAGTCACTGTTGTTATTAGTGCTAGCGACTGTTGTTAACAGTCGCTAGTACTAATACTAACAGCGACTGTTGTTAACAAGGGTCGTGGCTGTTCGTTTATAAGGGACGCGTTGATTACTGTCCTAACCAATCATCAGCCCATATATATATGTGCTGTGATCACAGGTTTAGGACAATCAATAACAGTGTCCATTGCTTCCTATACCTGCGGTCACAGCACAATATATATTTAAAACAATTTATATAAGCATCACAATTTATCAGAACAGTATATATATCAGTAATATAATAAATTCCCAAAGATCTGATTTCCTAACATGGTATCAGAGCAGAGTTAAAGGGAATTAATTTCTAAATTATTCTTTGACTGGAATACAAAATAAAAATATTACTTGAAAGTAAAGAGTTATCATAAATCATAAAAATGACCACCGGAATCAGAATGGAAGACAGATTGGAAGGAGCATCAAATTTTCTATCATGGAAAATTAGGATCACCACACTATTGCAAGAACTGGAATTAGAATCATTCATAGAAGTGGAAAAAGAAATGCCTACAGACGAAGCAGAGGGAACAACTTGGAAAAGGAGGAACAATAAAGCCAAGAAATTAATCGTTGATTCAGTTAAAGATTCCATTCTCCCAAGTATAGCAAGATTAACAACAGCATATGAAGTCTTCAAGAAAATTCAAGAATCATATGAAATAAACAATACAAGTCGAATATTAACCTTGAAGGAACAACTATTGACCATAAAGATGAATAAAGGGGAAACAGTTACATCTTATTTCCTAAGAATTGTTGAAATTCGAGATCAACTATTCTCAATTGGTAACAATATAGAAGACATGGAATTATCTCTAATAGCACTAAGGGGACTACCAACATCTTGGGAGAATTTCATTCAATGTATAAGCACTCGTCCACCCTTACCAAAATTTGATCAACTTAAAAACGACTGCACTCAAAAAGAATCAAGACTCATTACCAGAGGACTAGGTTCAAAGAAAGAGGGAGAAACACAAGCTCTCAACACAAAGTCTCACAACAAGAAGAAAAAATCCTTCAAAAGAAAGAGGGGATACAAAAGAGATTTTTCTAAAATTCAATGTTACAAATGTGATAAATATGGGCACACTCATCGACACTGTCCTAAAAGACAAAAGACTCAAGCCACCGTAGCTGAAGCAAAAGAAATTCCACTTTTCTTTACAGCTCTCTCAAGTGAACTAAATTCAAACAATAGAACTTGGATAATTGATAGTGGTGCATCAAGACATATAACCGGATTCAAAAATCAATTTGAAACACTTGAAAATTATTCAACCGAAGAAGTAACTATTGGGGATAACTCCACTTACCCAGTAAAAGGAATAGGGACCTGTACTATCAAGATAAAGAATGGAGTATCCTTACAACTAAAAGATGTTCTATTTGTACCCGGAATCAAAAGAAATTTAGTTTCTATATCAGGACTAGCAGATCAAGGATTTCGTGTCACCTTTAATGAAGACAAAGTTCTATTATGGCCTAAGAATTCAAATATGAAAAATGCCACAATCATAGGGACAAGAGATGGTAGTCTATACAAACTAATGCCACAATCATAGGGACAAGAGATGGTAGTCTATACAAACTATGTAATGACCAAAAAGCTGCACTAACTCATGAAATTACAAACCACAGTGAATTATGGCATAAGAGGTTGGGACATCTAAGATATAATGCCCTACCTATGATAAACAAAATTACTACGGGTCTTCCACACTTAAAAGCTGATCATTCTGGTATTTGTAAAGGTTGTGCACTAGGGAAGAATATAAAAGGATCATTCTCTACAAGTGAGCACAAATCTAAAGTAATCTTAGAATTGATCCATACTGACTTGTGTGGACCCATGTCAACACCTTCATTAACAGGATCACTATACCATATTATCTTTGTTGATGACTATTCTCGGAAAACCTGGATATACTTTCTTAAGGTTAAAGAATCAAGTGAGGTACTATCTAAATTCAGAGAATTCAAAGCACTAGTAGAAAATCAAACAAACAAGAGAATAAAAGTATTAAGATCAGATAATGGAGGTGAATACAAATCTGACATATTTAAAGAGTTTTGTAATTCTGTTGGGATTAAGAGGGAGTATACTGTGTCGTATAATCCTCAACAAAACGGAGTAGCAGAAAGGAAGAATAGATCCATAATCGAAGTACAAAAAGCCATGATGCTCGATCAAAACCTTCATACTTCTTTCTGGGCAGAAGCTTCAAATACAGCGGTATATATTCAAAATCGGTGTCCACACTCCATACTAGAAAACATAACACCAGAAGAAGCATTCACAGGGATCAAGCCAGATCTAAATCATCTCAGGATATTTGGATGTCCAGTATATATTCATGTACCTAAAGAAAAAAGGACTAAACTAGAACCATCAGGTAAGAGAGGCATACTTGTTGGTTATAGTGAAAACACAAAAAGGTATCGAATCTATATTCCAGGGCAAAAGTCTGTTGAGATGAGTAGAGATGTAAAATTTGATGAAAATAGCACATTTAAAAACTTTGAAGAGGATAACATCCCGGAGATAGAAGAAGATCACACAGCTAAAATTGAGAGGGAGGATATGGAAGAACCTGAACTACTAGTCATTGAAAATGAAAATACTGAAGTAATCAATGACAAGAAAAGACCATTATGGGCAAGGAAAATGATTAAAGAAAATAATGTAGAACCAAATGAAATATCTCATGAAAATAAAAGGACAAGAACTCAAAAATGTTATGCAGCTCTTATAACTGAAATCAATAATTCAAAACCATCAAATCCTAAGGAAGCATTATCTAATCAAGCTTGGAGAGAGGCAATGATTGAAGAATATCAATCCATAATAAAAAATGATGTCTGGGACATAGTACCTAGACCTAAAAACAAAACCGTTGTCTCTTCTAGATGGCTATTCAAAACAAAATATGCTCCTGATGGAAGTATTGAAAAACATAAAGCTCGGTTTGTTACTAGAGGGTTCTCACAGAAAGCAGGTATTGATTATGAAGAAACATTTGCTCCTGTAGCTCGGTATACATCAGTCAGAACCATTATTGTTATAGCAGCCTCTAAAGGGTGGAAGATACACCAGATGGATGTGAAAACAGCATTCCTAAATGGCACTATTGAAGAAGTATACCTAGAGCAGCCAAAAGGGTTCATTATACATGAAGCATCAAAATATGTTTGCAAACTAAAGAAAGCACCATATGGATTAAAACAAGCTCCTAGAGCTTGGTATGAAAGAATAAACAGCTATCTTTCAAAGTTAGGATATTCTAAAAAAGATGCAGATCCTAACATTTACTTCAAGATATCAGATGGCAACATGGTTATTTTGGTTCTTTATGTAGATGTGCTCTTGATAACAGAAGAAGATCATCTTATTGCAAAATGTAAGCAAGAGCTAATTGCTGAATTTGACATTAAGGATTTAGGACTCTTACATTATTTCTTAGGTTTGGAAGTTTTTCAAAAGAAAGACTATATTTTGCTAAATCAACAAAAGTACACTATTGATATACTAACCAGGTTTGGAATGATGGAATGTAAGCTTTTATCCACACCTATGGAAACAAATTTGCACAAACTCAAAGTTGAAGCAAAAGAGTCTGAACCCACTGATCCTACGTTATATAGAGAAATTGTTGGATCCCTTATGCACTTGGTGAACACTAGACCTGATATCTACTATGCAACTAATGTAGTGAGCCACTTTATGTGTGAGCCCAAGAAAATACACTTAATGGCAGCTAAGCACATTCTGAGATACCTACGAGGCTCTATTGGATTTGGGCTAAAATATGAAAAGGTAGAAATCAATCTTCAAGGTTATTCTGATTCTGATTGGGCTGGAAGTACTACTGATCGAAAAAGCACTACAGGGTGTTGTTTTAGTCTTGGGTCAGCTATGATCTCTTGATTCAGTTGAAAACAGTCAGCAGTAACATTAAGCTCCACTGAAGCTGAATACATGGCAGCATCCATGGGAGCGCGTGAAGCTGTATGGTTAAGAAAGCTACTATTTGGATTATTTGGAAAACCTCTAAATCCAACTGTAATTCACTGTGACAATCAAAGTTGTATCAAGTTATCTGTTAATCCAGTTTTCCATAACAGATTCAAACATATCGAGATTCCATATCATTACATAAGAGATATGGTAGAGAGAAATATCATAAAGCTAGAGTACATTAGTACTGAAGAACAGAGTGCTGATATTTTCACTAAGTCTCTTGCAAAGCTGAAGATAGAATACTTTAGAAACAAACTTGGCATGATTAAGTTGTAATGTATGGTTTAAATTCCTCTTATTTGTAAGTTTTTTATTCATGAATAAATATAAAAATATATATTGCAATATTGTGTAAAAATGATCATTTTTGTGTGTGCGTTAATATTTCAAGATGAGGATCTTGTAAATAGTTAACCGAAGTGTCAAGATTGACTACTTAAGTGTGTGTCCCGACTATGCGGAGATCTTGACTCTTGTTATTCTTTGTTGTGTAATAACGAAACCATATCATGATAGACTACTTAATTGTCTGTCCCAACTGTGCGGAGATCATGATATTCAAGTCTATTTTCATGACGAGACTACATTAACTTGTGTGTCCCGAAGTGGCGGATGTCATGATAGACTTTTGATATTTAATACTCACTCGCTAAGAGGGAGTGTTAACATATATATATATATATATATAATGAAGAGTTGTGATTATATTATTACTATCATATTATCATTATTATATTATAAATATAATAATGATAATACCATAGTAATATATTAAAGTCACATTGATATTAATCGAACTATGTTCGATAATCAAACAAACTGCAAGCGTCGACTAATGAGTCGAGTGCATAAACGAACGTATAACATTCGGTTGTTAATACAGCAACCTTAAAGTAAACTAGTCGCTGTTGTTATTAGTGCTAGCGACTGTTGTTAACAGTCACTAGTACTAATACTAACAGCGACTGTTGTTAACAAGGGTCGTGGCTGTTCGTTTATAAGGGACGCGTTGATTACTGTCCTAACCAATCATCAGCACATATATATATGTGCTGTGATCGCAGGTTTAGGACAACCAATAACAGTGTCCATTGCTTCCTATACCTGCGGTCACAGCACAATATATATTTAATACAATTTATATAAGCATCACAATTTATCAGAACAGTATATATATCAGTAATATAATAAATTCCCAAAGATCTGATTTCCTAACAACAACAGAGAATAACTCTTGAGGGTTTTGTCCCAAGACTGTATAGATCTGTAACAGCAACACACAGCAGCAGAGGTGATCTCTTGGGGGTTCTGTCCCAAGACCCAAATCGTGCAAGAAGGCAAAACAAAAATATTCAGCATAACAAAATACATGGCAGTCATCTATATATACCTACTTGGGGAGGTTATTAACTTGCCATGCAGGGAAGTAAATAATCTGATTTGGCCCCTTTCTAGAAGTCGGTAGAAAATACAAAATAAAATAAAACAAAACACAAATCTGATTTTCTACAAGAAGACAAAATTGCACAGTTGGCAGCAATCTGATGTTTCTTTCTATGAGACAGCTGACACTACAAGACAAAACTGGGCTTCTTCAAGAAATCAGTAGTTCTTACTAGAAGATTCAAGACTAAGATATGATTCTTTTCTTCCTACACAAGATAAGACCGCACAGCTGGCAACAATCTGATCTTTTCCTGATTTTTCTAGAAGGAGATGGAACTTCATAGTTGGCAGCCAACACTGTTGTCCAAGCTAGGTGGCTTCAACTTTATGGATTCATCACAGTCCTCCCGTCTCCTAATTGCTTGACCTCAAGCGATTTCAGGTTAGGGTGTTCGAAGATTTCAATTCCTTCCTAGGTTGCGTCTTCTAGTGGTAGTCCCTTACACTTGATTAAGTACTCTGGAATAGCTTTGTTATGTAATCTCTTCTTCTTTACGTACAGAACAGATTCAAGTTCAAGGATCAATTTTCCTTCATAGTCCAACTCATAAGCAACCTGTCCCGCCTTACTAATCACTCAGTAAGGACCATAAAAGCCTAATTTTAGTTTCTCTTTTTCACTTTCCTTCATAGACGATTGTCTGAAAGGTTGTAACCTCAAAAACACCTCTTCAAATGTTCTTTTTGTTCGGTGTCTATTTGCATACAACTTTTGCTGACTTTGGGCTTGGCGCAAGTTCTATTTGTCGGCTTCCAAAATATTTTTGATTTGCTGAATCAAATCCTGAGCACTAGGTACTCTACTATTAGTGAGAATCTAATCCACAAAGTAAGTTGCATCATAGCCGTATAATGCTTTAAAGAGGGGCATTTCGATGATCGATCGACATATGGTAAGCTGTATTGTAGCAGTATTCCCCAAAATTGCTTGTCCTCAAGCAATTACATGTGTCAACTCCACAGTGACTCCAAATAAACCAGTCAATACCCAGATCCCAAATTAATCTACAACCTTGGTATGTCTTCCCTTGTACATCTATTTTAAACTTTTGCTGCTCCACTCTAATTAAAACATCACTATACCTCGAATTGTGAAACAATGCATCATGATCCGAATGAAGTACCATACCAAACATACCAACGCCAGGATCCCAAACCATTCTACCTCTCACTCTAAAAGTGAGGAGATAGATGCATCTCACCATACCATCATCATCAAATGTTATTTGCACCTGTATGCAGGTCTGAATACCACGATCCCATATCAATCTTAGTAAAATGGTTCCACCAATTTGTTGCACCACTCTGATATAGCTGTCATCAATCTACAACAACCAAAGAAGCACTCCATCCATAATGTGAATCCTTGGATCCCAAGTCATTGCACTATCACACTCCCTCAAAAGGAAGAGATAGTTGTCTCTCGTCATGTCATTGATGCCAACTATCCATCTGAGTGAATCCTCAATGGTGTAAGAAATGTCTCTAATGTCATGTGTAGTTGGACCCTTGTCACCATGCCAATATCCAACATTGGAGTAATGATCCCAATCATTCCAATCTATCCCAACATCGGCTGTCATCAAATTACAATCTGAAACTTCCATAACCAGCAACATAGGATAGCCTCCTAATAACAATGATTGAATTGGAAACCAACAAGTTTTGGCTGGAATACTTCTACTCTCATGAGCATCTCCATAAATTGGAGCATAGATCTGTTGGAACTCGCCATTTCCAAGCATATACCAATCCAAAGGAAGTGACTCCATGACATGCATCTCAAATCCTAATATTAGGACTGTTTCATACTCCACCAAGGAATCACCAACATGATGGGGTTGTGTCTCAACACTATTGACCTCTTCGAGCTCTTCAAACATAGCTAAAGGCCTAATCAAATGTGAGTCACCCATGTCTCCACCTCTACATGTACGCATAACCATAGTGGCTGATCCCCAAGGTGTGTGCTCACCTACCCCATCTGTGTCCATGACTCGAGCCTTCAAATGGCTCTCCAAAAGTGACTCATGATCTCCATGATGCAAGCAGTGTGTATGCTCAGTAATTTGAAATCATACCTGTTCTCAAGCCCATGCAGATCTGAAAGCTCCTCATGATTGTTCATCATAAGGGGCTCTCCCCTTTAATCACGAGTACCACTCTCATCCTCAAATGTTATGTCAGCCATAGAAAATTGGATTTCAGTTGTAGATGATGATGCTTGAGCCAAGCTTAATTCTTCACAAAGCTCACAAATCTGAATTTTTTATTCTTAAAGGGCTATCTGAGTGTTCTTCGAAGAATCTTGGGTAACATTAAGCTCATCAATAAGCTTATCTACCTCCTCTTCTTTGCCTTCTAGTGCATTAAGAGAGATCTCACCAAGCATGAAATGATGATCTCTATCAGAAAGTAGTTGTAGGTGATTAGTCTTTAATACCACTAACGCTTATCAAGTGCCTGAAAATCTAAAAGGGAAAGTTCTTCACCAAGGTCCATATGTATCCCTAAAGACCTCCAACACATTTTTTCCATTAGTTTATGGGTGTCACCAAGATGTTTAATGGCTTCAATAATTTGGTCTTCATTTACCTTCAATTGTCCTACCAAATGACAGGATACCTGAGACCTATCAAACCAATACAATTTTCCTGATTTATGATCAGTGTCATGCAACACTAAATCAGATTTGTTTTTGAGATTAACATCAATACCATCAATGTTATTAATGCCATCTTTCATGCACAACTGTGTAGGTGAAGTTAGAACAGCACTATGGTCAAAAGTAGATCCATCCCAAACAGGATCCACGATATATTTAGTGTCTATTTCACCCAGACCAACAAAAGCATTGACACTCACATAAGATGTGGAGTCATGATCATTGGCTGATTGGAAAACATCTTCATATATGCTTCCAATATGTCTAGCACATGTACTAGTATGATCAATCTCGTAGGATAGCTCTACTTCCAAGCTTCCTACAAAGAAACTTGTGCAATTCTTACCTGAAATAACATCTTTCCCATGACTGAAAATTGCATTTCCAAGTGAAGATTGCTCCTCTTCTTCCACCTGCTCTTCATCAAACAAGTAATATTTCAGCTTCCCTTCACATTGTTTCAAAACATTGTATACCAAGTTATAAGCAGTTGTAGAAATAACCTGTTTTCGTTTCAAAACAACCAATAACAAAGATATAATAGGCTGGGATATAACATCACTTTCACCAATAATAGAAGCCATAATGATTCTCATGTAATCATGAATGGATTTGTCATGATCCTTACAGATAGCAATGAGGAAATTATGAAACATCTATAGAATGAGATCATTACAATCATAATCATTCATGATAACCCATGATCTCACCTTGGTCATCAATTCTAAAACCTTGGCCCTCTTACTGAAAGAAGAACTTATGATGTCACCTAACCAATAAAAACTTTCAACAATCAATTGAAAGATCTCCCTCATTTTATCATCCTTATAAGGAACCTTGGGAGCTGTAATTCTTATAATTTCACTTATGCACTAAGTAACAAGTATTACCTTCTTATCTTTGTGATTTAGCAACCTATGCTCACCCAAGAAAGTCACTGCTAGAACCATTGCTATTTGAATCAACTGAGAAGGTGATTGATCCACTGTATGCAAACAATTCACCAGTTCCTCCAACGAACTAAGAAAAAAATCTTCTGACAGAGACATGTGACCAAGTTTATCTCCTGCAATAGAAAACTCTTTGCTCCACTTTTTGTCATCCACTGAACTAGTAAAACAATTCACCTTAGTATTTGTTCTCCTTTTTTCTTCTTTCATTAACCTTTCTTCAAGGCTAACTTCTGATTTTTCTTTCATTATTCTTCTGATGTACTTCACCAAGTTCGTTTTACAAGGTCTCAAGTTTACAACCACACTTAAGGATTCGTCAAAGGGAAATTGTTTCTTAAACCCCTCCCGCTTGCTTTGGTACTCTTCAAAGAGTTGAATAGCTTCATGTTCATAACTCCTATCTTCATTTGTCTTTGGTATTAACATTTTATTTTCAGACTCTAATGTACTCTTCACTACTTGAAGTCACATTATCTTGGGTTCCTCCTCTTTCAGGAACAATTCTTTTGACTCTGATTGAGTTCTTGATTCAAGATCCAATTCCTTTTTCCTTTTTCTTATGTAGTACCTATCAAAAGATTCAGTAGCCTTGACCTTCTCCGGTTCATTTGAGTATTCATCAAAGACCGATAATCTCCTCATGCACATGTATAGTATTCCCTCTCAGACTTAAATATTCCTAAAATGTTGAAAGATTTTTCATCTTTTGATATCTGTTATACCATCCAGCAATTTTAGAGGCTGCAATTTCATTATCCCTTTCTTCCATTTCTGTAATCATCCTTAACATCCCACAGGCTGGCAGGATTTTGGCTCTGATACCACTGTAAAGACCTTAAGGTCTGTATGGTCTAAACTTTGTTTTTTCTGAATTATTTAAACCTCAAAATAAATAATTGATTACACAATATTGATTCAAGAAAAGAAATAGTCAATAATGCTTATGCAGATTCAAACCATCAAATAACAAGTTTTACCCAATAACTGTAAATTCGAGAATATATTTGTTATTGAAACTGATATAGAATTTTTTCACAACAGTAATTTAAGCTTGCAAATTACACAAAACTCAATATAGAGTTCGAACAGTAACACACAATAGAGGACAACTCTTGAGGGTTTCGTCCCAAGACCATATAGATCTCTAACAGCAACACACAGTAGCAGAGATGATCTCTTGGGGGTTCCGTCCCAAGACCCAAATCGTGCACAAAGGCAAAACAAAAAATATTCAGCATAACAAAATACATGGCAGAGTCATCTATATATACCTACTTGGGGCGGTTATTAACTTGTCGCGCAAGGCAAGTAAACAATCTGATTTGGCCCCTTTCTAGAAGTCAGTAGAAGATACAAAACAAAATAAAACAAAACACAAATCAGATTTTCCACAAGAAGACAAAATTGCATAGTTGGCAGCAATCTAATGTTTCCTTCTATGAGACAGCTGTCACTACAAGACAAAACTGTGCTTCTTCAAGAAGTCAATGGTTCTTACTAGAAGATTCAAGACCAAGATCTGATTCTTTTCTTCCTACATAAGATAAGACCGCACACAATCTAATATTTTCCTGATTTTTCTAGAAGGAGACGGAACTTCGTAGTTGGCAGCCAACACTGTTGTCCGGGCTAGGTAACCTCAACTTTAAGAGTTCATCACATGGGATGTGGCCAATAACCCTGTTGAAGCTCACATTTCATCAAATGCTAGTGGTAAATACCTGTTCTATGAATATCATTACAACATAGATTTAGAGGTTCAGCATGTAGGAAAGAAATTAGAGCAAATTTCCACACTCTAGTATATGTTTTTCATATATTCAAGCAAGCGAATACCAAAATACAAAGGTTGGACCTGACGCTATCTGCTTAGAGTCTCAGACCAAAGAGCCCATTCTTCCTTGCCACCCTTCTTTTTCATTGGATTTTGATGAAAATGATGATATTTCTGACAAATGAGTTTTGTTAGTTATTGTGTTTCTAATCAGAGCTTGTAATTTAAGTATGTATTTTTTAATATTAATATTTGGATACCCAAATATGAAAACTTTTTAAGATTTCTCTGTTGGTAACTGTAGACTTTTGGTTTTGATTTACAAGGGAGGCCTGTAAGGGACGAGAGGTGAGGTGAAGGTTAAATGATACAGCTGATCCCCTTCTCTACTAATTTGGTGTGAAGATTCTCATCACACGTGCTACTTTTTTTCTTTTTCTGTCGAAACCTTTCTTCATTATGAGAGTATCTGATCAAGAGTGAGATTGAGAAAGAAGAATCTTGACTGGATTGTAAATCTTTGTAATGAATGCTGGGATGGAGTTTTATCATGGACCAGTTTATTGCAACAGAGTGGAATGTGAGGCACAGATTTTATCTTCAGAATTTGGGTGAAAGTGACAAGCAGAAGATTAGGGGAAAAGAGAGTAGATTGTTTTTCTTTTAACCTTTTTCAGTCCTCAAAAATTCTTGCGCCTTTCTTTCAGTAGGGCCTAACCTTTTATTGTTTATCATGTATGGGTATATTGGTTTGCATCAATTACTCCAACTACTCTGAAAAATAGAATTTAAGCGACTGTTAAAGGAACAACATAACTTGAGAGGAATGATCATTTGCCTTCTCTATTTTCTTTCTCTATCAGTAATGTAGACACTCAATATGCTTAAGAGTTAGTGATGTGTTTCGAGAGGTCTGTATATGTGTCAGTTGTTTCCTGAAAGTATTCAGATCAGTTTTACACATGAAGATTGGGAAAATACTGCTGATTTACACTTATTTAGATTTTGCTTTTTTATGATCCTTATCATTGAGAACTGTTACTGAGTAGGTCAAAAACATACACATATACAAGTAAAGTTCGCTTTAGAAATAGAAATGAGTTTAACTTTCTTGTGGATTCAGCCAGGGCAATGATTTTTTCACCAAATTTGTGGTAGTTTTGTATAACATATGCATTATATGTAGTATTCTATTCTTAATACCTGTATTTTAGGCTGCAGAGTATATGTTTATCATTTTTTTTGTCCAAAAATTCCCACAATGTCCAGCTAAAAAAATGAAACCATTACCCAAACCTTTACCCATTCTCAGTTCCAATTTGGAAACTTTGATCTAGAAACAAGTGAAAAGGAAAAAATAAAAGGAGTAAAATTCCTCTCCAGTCTGCTGCATTTGCCTAGCAGACCTGAGAGTAGAAGAAAACAAGAATTGTTCCAATTCAATTCATCTATAGAAAGGTAAAGACCCTTTTGACCACAGCATTATTTAAATTTGGCCAGATACGGAGAATGCAGAATATCTCTGCTTCCACTTTATGGGGCTAATTTTCCCTTGATGTATGGTGCAGAAGTGATCACCGTTGACAATGATTTAAGCTGAATCATATTTGGATGACCACTTGCTCAATTTACTTGTTATTATATATGAGAAGCAAGATGTAGAATTTAAACCCATAGATGAATATGATATATCTTCTGGATTAGAGGTTTCATATCATTCTTGATTTGACTTAATGTGTGAATGCAAATACGATATGCATGATGGCAGCTTGCCAACGTTTTTGCAGGTCTAAGCTCCCTGACCCTAATTATCTTTAGCCAAAAGAAAAATCAAGTTCATCACCAAAAAGTTCAGTTCAACCCGAGGTTTTTCTTGGTCAAACCAAACATGATAAATATGCTAAATATGTATTCAATATAATAAAATTATAAAAGAGATTTGGGAAAACTGTTTTATTTCCTTAAACTGCCATCTTTATGAACACATGTATATATATACATATACATATGTATATATATAAATAGTGTGAATGCAAATACGATATGTGTGATGGCAGCTTGCCAACTTTTTTGCAAGTCTAAGCTCCCTGACCCTAGTTATCTTTATCCAAAAAGAAAAATCAAATTCATCACCAAAAAGTTCATTTCAACCCAAGCTTTTTCTTGGTCAAACCAAACATGATAAATATGCTAAATATATATTCAATATAATAAAATTATAAAAGAGATTTGGGAAAACTGTTTTATTTCCTAAAACCTTACTGTCATCTTTATGAACTAAGGTTGGTGCCAGAAACCACCCCAGCCAAAACTGTTCTTGTAAAAGGGACTAGTTTTGAGAAGCAAGCCTTCAAATATACATAATTTCCTAAAAAATCAAATCAATCAATGCAGTACAAAAAAAAATCCTCTAAAATTGAATGTGACAGCCTTAAGCAGCATACATATCACAGAAATGAGTCATAGGCATACCTAAAACCATAGATGTACTACTGGCAGAGTACTCTCCGAATTGCAAAAACTGGCTGGTGAGTTTTTACGACTTTTATTGGCACCAAAAACTTGCCAAATTTTTGGCAAAAACTCACCGAGTACTTCCCAAGTTTTTGCCAAAAACTCGGTCGTAGTTTTATAACAGCACTTAAAGGCAAAAAACAGCCCAAATTAATTTCATTTCTCATTTCTTCACTTGTATTTTGCTGAGAGGGGGAAACTAGTCTTCCACACTTGCAGACTGATTTCCATCGATTTGAAGCAGATTAAGGCGGATTTGAAGTGGATTTGAGGTGGTTTTTGAAGAGGATGACATCAATGATTTGGAGAGGCAGGCTATGGAGGAGGGAGATGAATTTTGTTTCACACTAGATGACATTGAGTTGAATGAGTAGTCATTGCTAGTGCCAGGAGAAACTAGAGGCAGAGCTACATCTAGAATGTGAAGGAGCCCAAATTTTTTGCAAAAATTTAGGGCCTCTGTTTATGAAGTAACGTTGGAGATAATGAAAATGTTATTGTTAACCTCATTTATATTTGACAAAGCCTGCAGAAGATCATTAAAAGATTGGTAAAGACATGAGGTTGTAATGTCAAACAGGACGAAACCTTACAGCAAAGATAAGTTTTCAGGAATGAAAAGTCTTTCCTAGCCAATACAAGAGGATGACACAAGATCCACATTGGAGCTGAATGTTTGAGTTTGAAGATTTGTGCCCTATAATTTTTGTGGAAGGTTATGTTGAAATAATGTTTTCAAGCTTGCATTTTTATTTCCAGATTGAAGATTTCCTTAGTAATATTGGTTTAGAAAATTATTGAGAAAAATACGCAAGGGTTGCATCATCAACCAGTCGGATGGATACATCAAACGCAGCAATACAGATCTTCATTCACTTACTCTCTGCACATATATATCTGATGCTAGTCCTGTTCATGTTTCATGGATTCATTGAGGCAAAGTTCATGGTGATCTCTTGCAATCATATTTCACCATCTATCTCTTGCTCGCTGGCTTATTTTTTATCTTTGTGACTTCTGGCTCTTGTTGGCTTCATCCGAATCATTATCAGATACGTTATTTGTTTAGTCTGCTGCTGGTGTGTATGGCATCCACACGTTTGCTTACTTGGCTCATTCTTTGCTAATGTCGATCCTTCCTTCTATAGCCTTGAGTTTGGTTAAAATCCCTTCAGAATTTACTTCTAAATCCAGGACTGGCAGCTCTGTTCACTGCAAAAGAACAGCTTATACTTCAGTCTGAATGTTTTGATGATACAAATGCTTCAGGTGGAGAAGTTCCTCAATTCTCCCTCAATGTTTATCTCATTTGACAACATACGCTCCATACATAAAGCCCGACGACGATCCCAGTCATTGAAAATTCACTAACGGAGCGGCTCAATCTGTGAACGCAAAGTAGTTGGTCCAGACCGTTGTCAAGGCTGTCCATGCAGAATAACGGTGTAGCTATGAAGGGCTCAATGGTGTTCTCCGTGAATAGAGATTGCAATCATCTTTATCGTGAGCGGTTAAATGGATGCCCTCTCGCGACAGAAGAACAATGGAATTTGATTTTTTGGCATATAACTTATTCTTTATGCAGCGATAATGTATATGCAGTTTGGTATATGAGGGAGGGCCCGATAAAATAAGCATAAGCCAAAAAACAGAGATAATATTTACCTTAATTAATTGGTGCGATTATAATAAGGAGAAGGTGTGATTTATTTTTGAAGAAGACATGACTTTTGGATTAGAAAAATCACCCTCTTTTTATTATCAAGTATAAATAAGAAGTGAGAGGGCAGACACAAAGGGGACAATATTCGACAAGAAAGAGGCAGCATTCATATCTATTTGTACGGAGGGATAAGGAGTAGAATATGGCTTTTTAATGTAAACATATATATTATATTTTAATGATAAATAAAAGCCTTTTGCTTTTTGTTTATTTAAATGCAAAGAGATTACAATTATAGTTTGGATTCGTCTTTTGTAATTAATAAGATGATTATTGAATTATTCTGATAAAGCTTATGCATTGGATTTTTCCTGCATTCTTTGTTCGACAATCAAAATAGTGTGAAATATAAATGTGTTTCCTTATCTCTGTCTACTCAGATTTCCAGGCGGAGAAGTTAAATTCCTTTTGGACTAACGGAGAATTGCATATAAGATTTGTCTTTAGCAGAGCACAGGGGTAATTGATGATATTTAAATAAATATTGTCTCATAAAGTTGTACACAATAATCCTTGTTGTAGTTGACTCTGTTGCCCAGATAAGCAGAGGCACTGGTCTTTAAAATCATTGAAATATGGTTATTGGATTTATAGTTGAAGTCAGAAATCTATATCTTCCTTCTTGCAAGCATCAACTCCATTATTAAAAAACCTTACATAAACATACAACCATTTCAAGCAATCACATAACTTTATATTGATTGAGTATGAGGATTTTGCCAACTGAAGAACTCACCAAGTCTAAATTCGCTATAGAAAAGCCTTGAACAAGGTGATACAGGCTTGAGGTAAAGGTTTACCTGCCTACGTGTAGCGAAGCCTAAAGTGCAAAGGAATTTGGATTATTTCCGTTCGTTGACCAAAACTGATTTGGAATCCTATTGGAGAATTAGCAAGCTATTGGATATCCAATCTGTGGTTTTGGGAACCAACAAGATGGACGACGAGCCACAGACTGAGTCAGACATACCGAGCGAGGAGGCATAGTCATGCCCAATGCACACTTCTAGGACTAGACCCTCCAATTCTACCTCTCCCTTAGTTTTTACTAGAGCTGGGAAGGGGAAGATATAATTGTAATGATGTATTTACTTTTAGCTTTACATAAATTATTTACTATTTTGCTTCCAACCATCAGCATTCCTCACAAGAATGCAATTTTGTACCCACTTTGTGTTTAAATATATCTAGACTAGGCTTGTTTCTTTTGTATTCTCATTTATTGACTCATTGGAAGCATCTTCTCATTGAATTTTGAAAAAAATGCATTTCTAATTAAAATTTAGCAATTTTTTAAAATCCCGAGTTTTTTGTCAAGTTTTTGCCAAACACTGGCGGAGTTTTTCCTAAATTTTTTTTCCAAGCCTTGGCGAGTTTTTGGCTTTGGCGAGTTTTCCAACTATGCCTAAGACTGTATCAAATAGACAGGACCAAAGTTTTATTTAGTTTCAGGTACACAGAAATAACCACATAGATTTATAGTTTTATATTAAATAGTACCTTGTCTCTACCAGCGCTAAGAAGAATCCACCCATTTTCAGAGATTGCCAAGCTAGTCACAACGGAAAAATGTTTTTCAAGAACAGCAATACACTTCTTAGCTTTGAGATCCCATACTCGTACTGTGGCATCTGCACTTCCAGAGATCAGCTGTAAATCACAGAATCAAGTTATCAACCAGACTGTGCGAAACCCAGCGTTTTGCAATCATGAGAAGGATACTTAAACGAAGATAATATATAATGCTAAGATTTTCAATCCGCAAAAATTTACACTTAAGAAGGCACTTGGGTTCTCACTCAAAAAATTAAAGCTGCTGAAAAAAAAATATCGTGAATGGTGAATAATTACAGATTCACAACATACCAAAAGACGTCCACGAGGATCCAGATGAAATAGAACCGTTGTAACACCCATTTGGTGCCCTCGAAAAGAATGCGTGCAGAATCCTCCATCCACATCCCACACAAGAATATTTCTGTCAGCACCAGCAGTTGCAAGCAATCCTCCTGAAGCATCACAAGTCATGTCTGCCACGGGACCATTATGCGCCTACAAAATTAATGGAAGCTTTCCGATATGAAATATATAAAAAAATTTAATTAAGACATCAATTAGGTTAGAAAGCCTTAGTAGGACGGGCTATGAAGCTTAAAATCCCCCAACTTTTTCTGTATGATATTATTGTCCAATACTGGCATTCAGGAAACTTAAAATTAAGATACTACTCATTTATCGAAGTGGTAAAACATTTGAATTCATAAAACTCAAATCTCTTTTTTATTTTCTTCTTTCAATCCAATCAATTTTATATACTTCCGAAATGTACAAACAAATAAAGAAATAAAAAAAACACATATGAATCAAAGAATCCAGTGCAAAAAGTGAACAAGAGAATAAATAGAGAATAAAGAGACTGAATAAAGGTATGAATTACCTTCCACGATCTTATGCAGGTGAAAGACGATAAATCCCAGAGTTTGACTTGCGCGCTTCGACTGGCAGCGAAGAGTAATTTATCGTCAGGGGTCAGTGCCAGCGCAGTGATAGGCTCAGAATCTCCCTCCAACGTGCTTCTGACGGAGCCATTCGCCACCTCCATAATCTTAACTTGGTCGTCACAAGCGCAGACTAGAAAAGAAGCGTCTGAAGAAAGCCTGTAAGGTCCCCCCGTGTAGAATTTCTGTAGAGCAGGGATGCCTCGAAAGTTTTTCTTCAAATTTACAGAACTACCCATGGCTCGCCCAATGCTACGAGCTCACAGAAAATCTACAGATTACTCTGTTTTGAGTCGTGCTTCGCTCTGTTAGCCTCTGAATATCTGCAGCTAGGGCTTTGATAGGGTTTAACAAAGGAAAGATGCGTTTGCAGTATAAAGAAAAATTGTTCTTAGGTTTTTTTTTTCATGAATTGATGAAATAGTTTCTTAGGTACCTAGTGGATCGTTTTGTTTTCGTTTTTGTTTTTTGTTTTTTATTGTATTTTTCAATTATCAAATTTATTTGATCTATGATGTTATTTGTTGATTTTTTTCATAATTTATAGTCATATAGTAGTTCGAATTATTAGTAAATTTATATAGTACTTTGAATTATTAGTAAATTTATTTATAGCATTTTGAATTATTATGGGAAAAAAATTAAGATAATATAATTTTGTTTTAATTTAATTTAAAATATTAATTTTTAATTATTTTATTCTATTTAATGGAGTAAACAAAAAATGGTTTGGGAGTGAGTGAAGGGCAAAATTTTTAGCTAATTAAATCACAATCATTTTTCAGCAATTTGCCTAGTTGTCACAAATGCAAACTAGTTCTCACTCAGTCAGAAGTCAGGCGATGGGTTGCCAAGAAGGTTGTGTAACAACTAGCAAGGATGGTGGAGTGATAAAGGACTCAAGGGGAACCAGAATGACACAAGGCGATTACAGCAAGTGATAAGTTGGCAAAAAATTAAGGGGAATAATTTCATGTGGCAATAAGAGAGCCACCATAGTGGGAATACCTCATCCTCAACCACAAATACTACTAGGGCTCCATTTGGCAAAAGAATAGAAGGAGCATATAAAACACGAGGCATAGGAGAAGGAAGATGATCATGGATAGGAGGAAACCCTAGCCCGCCAATGCACCATAACCACAATAGTGGGCTGGAAGGCATGGAAGGAAATGTGAAGAGAGTATCAAAGGAGAATGGTGTGCGCCACTTGGAAACAAGAGCAAGATGAAGGTCATCTCCTTGAAAACCCTAAATCCAATATGGGATCACTTCAAGGATTGTGACTTCTTTGTGAAGTGAACAAGCATGAGCAACCCAACAGAGAGGATTATCAACTAGTGGGCAAAGCAATTCAAGGCATGAGAAAGTGCCATAATCCTACCTAAAGGTTATTTCCTCATTGATTAAATAAAGCAATGTCTTAGAAAGAAATCTTGTTCGAAAACCTTTATTATTTGAAGGTTTTTATTTTTATTGGGTGCGGTGGAAGCCAAATTTTGAACTTGTCAATCACAGACCCAAAAAGTTTCCCGCATGAGTGAGACTTAGAAATCTCCCTACTAAATATTGGAACTATGATGTCCCCGATCTAGACTAGGATTGAATGTTAACATATGATAATAAAATTAAAATAAATAAATAATAATATAATATTAATAAAAAAATATAATACATTAACTAATAAAATATGATATAATATTATATAGTAACATGGTAATGTTATACTCATGCCTTTTACCAAAAAAAAAAAAAAAATAATGTTATAATATAATCTATTATTATATATTATATATTAATATACAAAAATTAAATATAATATGTCACTAAATATATTAAAATATATTATTGATAAAATGTACAACAAAGAAATAAATAATAAATACTAGATAAAACTACTATTTGGAGTCTCACATGAATTCTTCTAATCAGATAACAATACCAAAGGCTATCTTATCATCTATGATGAATATAACACGAAAAATATTTGTAGGGAATCATATTGAACTAGAAATCGCACCTTAGGGTGCAATGGGTACACCAGAGAGATATTTAAGGTCAATTAGGGTAAAAATTTATTTTTTTTCATTTTGCATATATTTGTGGAGCTAATAAGGTGAGTAGGCAAACTATTTAGTCAATGATGTTTGTGCAAATAGGTCTAAAAAGGGAAGTGATAGCTACAAAATAACTATACATCCGCTTAATCCTGACCCTAATTCAAATCTTGACTTTAACTATGATAACCCAATCTCTAAACACAACCCTAACCCTAATCATGACAGAAACCTTCACTATTATCCTAACCCTAACCGTAATCAAAATTGAAACTTTAACCATAAAACTAACCACAATCCTAAATCTAACCTAAATGCTAACCTTGATTGGTACCCTAATCCTAACACCTAATTATAATGTAAACTTACCCATAACCATGATTGTACCTATAATCCTAATCCTAATCTTGAACTATAACCCTAATCGAAATCCTAACTCTAATCATAATACTAATCTTCATGTAAAACCTAGCCCTGAAAATAATTAAAATCCTAAACTCTCAAATATAATCCTAAGCTCAATCTTAATACAAACCATAAGCCTGGTGATGGATCATAGAGTATGATCTAAAATGTTGTTGCAAAAAATGATCCACAATAATTAAATAAGAAAGAGGTGAATAGATTGATAGATAAGAGTGATAGAGTACCATGATTTTAATTAAGGATATGTCAATTCACTGCTAATATATCTTGAGTATAGCCATTGCACACTTAAGAAGGAAGAGAGAGGTTTAAATTTATTTTAGCACATAAATTAAAGTAAAAATTCAAAATATAATTTTTGATAAGTGAAAAATTTAATATGCTAAATAATTATAAATAAATGAGGTTTAATAACTTGTAATTATAAATTAATTTTAATAAATAAATTAGATAAATCCTAAACCTAATCATAATTGTAATCCTAAATCTTGATTATAACCCTATTGATAATACTAATGATGGTGTAAATATTAAACCTAACCATGATCCTAACTATATTCCTTATCCTTAACCCTAAAATATAATCTGTATATAATTTAACATATATTATTTAATAAATTATACATTATTTTTAGCTATATTATACCTTATTAATATTTAATATGTTGTAGGATAAAATATAATACATAATTTTTAATATAACTACAATATTATTTTTTTAAATAAATATATTATATAAGATAAATAAAAATTACATAAGAAATAAAACTCCCCCTTGTAGTCTCCATGAGAAGATCCAGGATTCTAATCTAGATGAGCTTGAAGATTACCAAGAAGGCCCTTCTACCCAATCTCCTCATCCCCACTACTCGGAGGAAGAAAAGGACCAGATCAATGAGGAGTATCGCAACAATGACTCTGTTAAGGGGAAGAAAGTGTGGCTTAACTTCAATGTTAACATCGTGAAGATGGGGATAATCAAGGAAGTCATTAATCCCAAAGTTCTTGAGGGTGAGGATGGTGGGATTCAGAAGGAGGAAATGATTGACCCGACTCTGGTAGTCCTCAGTGATAACACTAGATAAATGGAGCTTAACCTCCTCAATAATGCTAAGAACAACATGTTGGACAATTTTAGGTCTATTAAATAGCTCTATCATGAACTGGGGGATCTCAAAGATAAAATGCACGGGGCTGACAACAATAAGGATAACAAAGCTACTAAGGATTACCATCGATTGGAAACTAGGGTTATTAAGATGGAGGAGAAAATGCAGAGCCTTGAGGACACTCTCAAAGGCATCGCAAAGCAGAGCTTCAATATCCTAAAGGCTTCTAATGAGCACATCAAGTTGCTTATTAAGAAAATGGAAGAAAAGCCAGTAGGGAAAGAAGTGCAGATCATAAAAGAGGAAAAGGTGCAAAAGCTAGATGAAGGACCAGGAAAGAGGACTAGGGCCAGATCCAAGAAGAATAAGGAAGATGAAGAATTCATGGACATCCACAAGATAAAGGAGGTTGCTGAGAAGATGGAGCTCCTTGAGTCTAGTGCGACTACCTTGCTTAGGAACTTCTCCTGAGTTTTTTTCCTGGTTTTTTCTACCTGTCTCTATTTTTTGTTTGCTTTGTCTCTGTTTTGGTTGTTCTCTTGGCCCTGCTAGTGGCATGTTTCATTCTTAGTTTCAGTTGTTTCAAGACTTGGACTTTTATTGTTATATTTTAAATATGTATTGGGTTTCAGGCACCCTATAAAACCCGTTTTACATAATAAAAAACAATTACATAAGAAATAAAATTGCATTACATATAATATATAGAATAATTTCATAGTTATTTATGAATTTTGAATAAATTTTTTTTAAAAAACACTATGCACAAAAATGACAATAGAAATATCAATGTTCCCCTTATTATTTAATTGCCATAATGTGTTTAAAAATGATAAAATAAATAATCGTATCTTGTTAAATAATTTATCAATTTGATTACAATAGAAAAATATTATAAATAGTTTAAATGTAAATTAAATATATGAACATTATACAAAAAAAAATGTTTTACTTTAAATTGAATTTAAATAAACTATTAATAAGAACCCACTAAACTATAATAATAATTAATAAACATTAAACTTTTGAAAAATACTACTCATCTTTACGAGAGGAAAAAGAAAAAAAATTGGTTGCATTTTATTACAAAAAGAAACATTTAAATCCACTGCAAATATCAATGCTTTGAAAATATCAAAAGCAAATATGAGATCACTGGTGACACGTGTGGAAGTCTCTTTTCAGAGAATTTGATTACCACATCATATGTAAGGATGCTACGTGTAAATGAAAGTTAGGCAAGGGTACAAAAGGGGCAAGCACGCCACACAAGTCTTTTTATTTGGAATTTGCGTTGAATGAGGTTACAACATTCAAAAGTTAATTTTGGGGAGCAGAACCACAGACACGATTAAAACAATGGTCCTGCACCCCGTGTGTAACTTTTGGACTCATATTAAAGAGTGAATGGGAAAATAGAAATACGACTGAGGGGACCTGACAACGAATTTTTATTATGCTAGCAATTATTCAGCATTTTTTCTCATGCCAATGTGAGTACCGAGTATGGAATGCCTTTTTTATTTGGAACCAAATAAAAAATGCCTTTTTTCTCAAGAGCAAAGTAAACGGTGTAGATTTTTTCTCCTAGGTTCCCTAACGAGGCATTACATTTCTAGCATCCAACTTATTTTTGTGCTAATTTCTCAATAGAAAAATGGAAAAGACTACTTGGAAAAAAGAGCAGAGTGAATAGGAAAAAAGAAATTAAATTCTAAAATTCTAGTTTAATAAGGAAAATTGCCCAGACCATAGGACAGGTGAAATATTTTAGAGTTTGCACAGTTTTCAAAGAAATGATTGATAATAGAAATATCAATGTTCCCCTTATTATTTAATTGCCTTAGTATGTTTAAAAATGAACATGAATATTCATATCTTGTTAAATAATTTATCAATTTGATTACAATAGAAAAATATTATAAATAATTTAAATATAAATTAAATATATGAATATTAAACAAAAAAAAATTTTACTTTAAATTGATTTTAAATAAACTACTAATAAGAACCCACTAAACTATAATAACAAAATAAAAAACATTAAAATTTTGAAAAATACTAACTTCTTTACGAGAGGAAAAAGAAAAAAATTGCTTGCATTTTATTGCAAAAATAAACATTTAAATCAACAACAAATATCAGCGCTTTGAAAATATCAAAAGAAAATATGAGATCATTGGTGGCATGTGTGGAAGTCTATTTTCAGAGACTTCGATTACCACATCATATGTAAGGATGCTACGTGTAAATGAAAGTTAGACAATGGTACAAAAGGGGCAGGCACCCCGCACAAGTCTTTTTATTTGGAATCTATGTCGAATGAAGTTATGACATTCAAAAGTTAATTTTGGGGAGCAGAACCGATGAACACTATTAAAACAATGGTTGTGCACCACACGTGAAACTTTTGGACTCATATTAAAGAGTGAACAGGAAAATAGAAATACGATTGAGGGGACCTGACAATAAATTTTTATCGTGCTGACAATTTTTTAGCATTTTTTCATGTGCCAATGTGAGTACCGAGTATGGAATGCCTTTTTTATTTGGAACCAACTAAAAGATGTCTTTTTTCTCGAGAACAAAATATACGGTGCAGATTTTTTCTCCAAGGTTCCTTGGTGGGACATTACATTTCTAGCATCCAACTTACTTTTGTGCTAATTTCTCAATAGAAAAATGGTAAAGACTACCAGGAAAAAAGAGCAGAGTGAATAGGAAAAAAGAAATTAAAATCTAAAATTCCAGTTTAATAAGGAAAATTGCTCAAACCATAGGATAGGTGAAATATTTTAGAGTTTGCACAGTTTTCAAAGAAATGATTGATAATAGAAATATCAATGTTCCCCTTATTGTTTAATGCCACAGTGTGTTTAAAATGATAAAATGAATATTCGTATCTTGTTAAACAATTTATCAATTTGATTACAATAGAAAAATATTATAAATAATTTAAATATATGAACATTAAACAAAAAAAAATTGTTTTACTTTAAATTGATTTTAAATAAACTACTAATAAGAACCCACTGAACTATAATAATAAAATAAAAAATATTAAACTTTGAAAAATACTACTCGTCTTTATGGGAGGAAAAAGGAAAAAATTGGTTGCATTTTATTGCAAAAAGAAACATTTAAATCAACAAAAATTATCAACAATTTGAAAATATCAAAAGCAAATATGAGATCATTGGTGGCACGTGTGGAATCACTAATGGACATGAATGAAACAATGGTCGTGCACCCCATGTGTAACTTTTGGACTCATATTAAAGAGTGAACGGGAAAATAGAAATACGACGGAGAGGACCTAACAATGAATTTTTACCATGCTAGCAAATTTTCAGCATTTTTTCTCGTGCCAATGTGATTACCGAGTATGAAATGCCTTTTTTATTTGGAACCAAATAAAAGATGCCTTTTTCTCGGGAACAAAAAAAATGGTGTAGATTTTTTCAATAGTCTTGCATACCATATTAGAAATTTTTGAACGTTGATTTTGAAATGAAGTCCTAAAACTTCAGAAAGGGAATTCCTTCGGTGTAAATATGGGGAGCATGAGCCATCAATCACATTATTATTTTTAAAATATTAATCACATTGTTATTTTCATAAGGACTAAAGTATTGGAGAAGGAAATTAAATAAAGGATTGTCATGAAGAGCATTGTCTAGTAATTGTCACTATATTGGAAGTGAACAGAGTTGTTATGCAGGTGGGTTCGGTTACAAGCCATGGAGATTAATCAATTCAATATATACAACATGATGTATAATGAGTCATATTATAATAATAACATTTAGTAATAAAACCTAGTCAATGATAAATACAGTTATAATGAAGGGGTGTGAATTATCAATCCTAAAGGTTATCGCCTCTTCAATTTGGTGAGGTATATAAGGAGACTAAAATCAATCATTCTAAGATTCATACTATTATTTATTAAAGTCCATGCCTTTAGGTGGGAGACTAATGTTTCTGAGTTGCTTTCTAGTATTAATCATTTCTTTGAAAACTATGCAAACTCTAAAATATTTCACCTATCCTATGGTCTAGGCAATTTTACTTATTAAACTAGAATTTTAGATTTTAATTTCTTTTTTCCCATTTTCTCTGCTCTTTTTTCCTTGTAGTCTTTTCCATTTTTCTATTGATAAATAAGCACAAAAATAAGTTGGATGCTAGAAATGTAATGCCTCGCCAGGGAACCTAGGAGAGATTAACCTAAAACTATTACTAAGTTTACAAAATATTTTTTTTCTTAAGAGTTTACAAACAATATTGGATAACAAAGAAGAAGTAAAACATAAAATCCATATATACTCAAATATAAAATTTCAACTATAGATTATAAATCTCAAGGGTTCCTCAATGTAGAATTATGTAAATACAATTTTGTAAACTATGAAAATGTGTTTAAAGGAATACAATAACCTTGAAAGTACTCAAAACACAATATCAAAACCGCATATATGATTAGACAAAAGAGAGATAAAATACTAAGAAGAACTAAGAGAATGCAAACCTTCTTAACCCAAGCAAGCTTCCTTTGATGTGTAGATTTGTCCAATGGATTGGATGTGTGCTCATAAACTTTGCTCAAGCTTCAATGGATTAGTGGAAAATTTGGCATTAGGAGGTTATGGTTTGTAGTTTTGGTTTTCAGAATGGCATGATAACAATGCATAAATGGTGGATAAAAATGAAGGAGAAGAGGGTTCAATTTATAGGCAAAAGGAGAGTTGAATGGACGATCAAGATGCAAACCTGAGGAAGGGTCAAGATGCATTTGAGACAGGGCACATGGATTGTGCTTTCTCAAATGCCTCTCATTATGACAAGTTTCACATGGAGAGAGGTTGTGAAGTATGGGGGAATGTGACCATTTTGGGAGATGTGAGAGGGGACAAATGTGTAAGAGGGAGATGGAGTGTGCAAGGGATGTTTAAGAGCATTTAAGGTTGACATGAGGTTAGAGAGTTGGAGGATGTGACATGAGGGTTGACTTGGGTTGGGTTAAGATTTCTTAATCTATAGATTATGATTGTGCAAATGTTTAGGAAATGATTAGATTTGGATTAGGAGGCACGTAGGAGAATTAGGAAGATGTGATGGAAGGAGAGAGAATGAGTGGAGGATTAAGCTAATCATGTGTCATTAGCTAATTAAGGGTGATTAGCATGTGTGAATGGGTTGGGTTGAGTAAGAACTCAAAGTTAGGTAGTTGGGATTGGTTAGGTTAGGGGTTAAAGTTAGGAGCCATGTGCTCAAATTGGATTAAATATTTTATTTAATTCTAAAAATAGGAGGAAAAAGAGATTTGTGAATTAATTTAAATAGATAAATATAATTATTTAAATCAATAGAAGAAGGGGGTTTTAATTAATTATCAGACTACGGATTTCCATTTAGATAATTAATTGGACTATAGTTAATTAATATGACATAAATCAATTAAATTATAATTAATTACTGGTCCTCATGACACTTGGGTGAACCCGAGATTTGGTTGACAAGATTATCCTAGATACATATAATCCCATGTTATAATGTGACTTCAGATACACAAAGTGAAGAATTAAAGAGAAAGTTGTCAGGATTTCCAAGAAAATTAAATTGGACTTAGGGAATGCGAATTAGTTCAAGAATAGATTGTAAAGTTATGATCATAAAGTGGTCATTTATGAAAAAGGAAAAAGACTAAAGGAGACAAATTATTTCAGGAGCATTGTAGACTTATTAGTTATGTTCAATTTATATAGATAATTGTGAACAAATAGGATGATGAAATTTTAGTTTTCTGGGTAACTAATTAGATACCAATAGTTGTAACCTATTTGAGGGGTTCTCTTATACATATATGAGGGAGACCATAGAATTAGGAAAGGAGAAGTACATTTAGGATTTTAGATTGAGATTTGCAGATAAACATGTAAATACAAATATGATTCAATAATTTTTTTTCAGGTTTTCTTCTTTTCAATTAAGCAATGGAAATATTTACTTTTGATCAATTCTATGTTATAACTACCTATAGTAAGTGGTTGTTGTCTTAAATCCTTGTGTGAAGATTCTATGTTGTAGCTATATGTTAGAAAAATATAAAGTACATTGGAGACAAAAGGTAGCTCTATCTATACTTTATTCTAATTGGTCTTTGTGTGAGAGTTAAATTCAATAAAACTAACTATAATTAAAGACATCTAATTGTAACATTGAAGGTTAGATAATTGGCAGACTCACTAGGGGGGAGTTTAAAAATCATCTTTCAGAGTTATATGTAGGGTCAAAAAAGGGGTGACTCATTTTCCTAAGGGAGAAGAAGGCACTGGTCCATTTAACAAACACATTCAAAATATAAATCAGATTTTAGTAGGAGCATTAGAAAGAAAGATTAATTCAGATAGAAAGTTAATTATAGAAGTTGAATATTGTACGCAAAGGAGAATCACAAATAAAAGCAGAAATAGATATTTGTAGCCAAAACTAGGAGATAAAGAAATTAAGAGTAGGAGTATAGTAGGAAGAGAACAAATCAATTTCAATTCTCATGCCAAGTTGAGTTGGTCAAATAAGAAGTAATATAAATTAGATATGCCCTTACATCATTAATCAAAAGAAGAAACATTAAGCAATTAGGTGCACCCACCTTAGTGTGGAAGAGCCAAAAGTGTAGGGGAATTAGATCATATTAATAATTCTTGTTTGTTGACAATAAATCATTGTTAAACCTGAGTATAAGATTTGTCATACCTTTAGGGTTTGGCAATCTGCAATTTTGGGAACCAAAAAATTGGCGACTCTGTTGGGGAGTTGATCATAAAAATATTATCTATAATATTCAGTGTTATCAGATTAGACCAAATGAGGTTGCCCCATCTGAGTCACACAACCAATAGATTAGTGACTCTACTAGGGAAATTGTTAAGCAATCCATTAGAAAGAGGGTCAGGGTATTGAGATTTATCGCAATGGTATTAGAAGATTGGAAAGTGAGTCTGTTGAGGGAAAAAAACTAGAAGAAAAAGAAAGAAATATTTTTCCTCTATTAAAGAGGTAGAAAATCTGTTAAAAGGAACTCGATGAAAATAAGTAGTTGTAGCGATATCAAGCATTCAATAGGTATCATTATACATATCCATATGATGTCTCGTACTCAGAAGTTCAGTATTCATAGAAGCTTTGTCAAATACAAACATGGAGAGAAATGTATGAGCCACTAGATTTTAGTGACATTCCAAATCATGTTCCTTTTGAACTAAGAGAAAGTGTACCACGGTTCTATAGAAGGGAAGATGAATCAATAATTGGACACTTGAAAGCATTTTATGAATTTATTGAAGATTTTCAAATTAGTGTTGAGGAGCAAATCATGGAATGCTTTACAAAGATCATTGATAGGTATTGTAGGTGAAATTTACAGTTTGTTACCATTGCAATACATTTCATCTTGGGAAGAGTCGAAATGGTGATTTATAAATGAATTTTATGGTATTATTGAAGATGGTGCATCTATCATTAATCCCCCAATTTGTTCACTCCAAAACCAAAATGTAACCCAAGCAGGTTATGAGCCCGATCCATGCAGTATTGACTCCATGATACTTAATACATTAAATGGAAAAATAAAAAATATTATGGAAAATATTGAATTATTGAATACTTCAAAATCATTGCAAATAGATGAAGCTATGAAGGTTAAAGAGTCCCTAGATGCAAATATTAGAGAATAACTTTTAGATGTGTTAAAGTATCAAGGGTGTGTTCATATTATTTATGAGGAGGTTACATTTCATGGAGATGTGCATTGTGAATAACATGAAAAAATATATACACTGGAAAATGGATTCAATTTTTTTTTAGATTATTTGTATGATAAAATAATCAATAAAAAGGGGATATGTGAAGATGGTAGTTGTGATGATGATAAAGAATTTGTCACCTAGAGAGTAAATTCTAATATCAAGGATAGAATGACACATGAAAAATCTTCCTATTTTTCTGATGAAGATAATAAATGCACTAGTGATAGTGAACACTTATATATTGATAAGAAAATACGTGGAGCATATGAATTTAAAAGCAACCCTCAAACATTTTCAAATTTGGTGTATTATACAAAAGAAGATGATTGGGTGATGCACTACCAGGATAAAAGTGATCCTCACAATAATAACTCAGAGAACAATTGCAAGCCTAAAAAGATTACCACTCAGGGATGGAACCAATTATTTGATACAATTTTTGAGAACAATGAACGTTTTGATCATGAAGAAATAAAAAAGGTATGCTTGTATGATGGTGATGACAAAACTTGTGAAATGGAAGCAAGTACAAGTAATGAATAACATGAGTAGGAAAATTTTCTTAGCATTGAACAAATTTAAGATTTATTAGGAAAATAATATCACAAGCATGTGCACAAAAATGGTCCTAAATTTTTTCGAGCTCACAAGGATAAACAAAATAATAGAATGATGCAAACAATAAATAAATCTTACAAGATGTTGGGATGAACAAGATAAAGATCTATCCATATGTAGAGATCAAAATAGCTTTTATAAGAGAGAAGCCTATGTCATTGATGAAGTTGAAGAGGCAAATAGTTCTCAAGAAGATGGTATATCCAGTGAAGGAGAAAGATGTACTTGTGAAAATGATTTTCAGATTTTTCAAAACCCCTTGTATGACAAAACAACACATGGTCGTCTGGTCTCTTATCAATATGGTTGAAGATAATTTCTTTTGATTATCAAATCTATTATGCAAGGAGGATGAAGTATTTTTAGATAGTGTATCGTCTTAAAATTGAAGCACTTCCATGTTAAGAACGTTTAGCCCTCTGAGTAAGTGGTATGGGGTCATGTCAAGTGCCTGGAATGGGTATTTTATTGGATCTTGTTGTTCCCCCTATTCTGCTTCTCTCCTCTTGTTTCCAGCCTCTTTTTGACAACTTTATGAGAAACTGAGAACTTTGACTTTTTGGGTCAATGACGACCTTGTGGGTCAAGGTCAAACTTGACCTTGACCTAGGTCAAAGTCAACCTCAACTTTGACCTAGGGCAGAGTCGACCTTGACCCTGACCCCAGGTCCAAATTTCAGGTTTTGGAAGTTTCGGGATGTCAGGCTTCAGAAAGTTTTATTTCCCGCTTTCGGGTCGGCTGTTTCAGATTTCAGAATGGTAAACTCTTAAATGATATTTAATTTAGGTTCATTTCTAGGGGTTAAGGTTAATTGGGATTTAATTCTCCAATGTTGGCCTCTCTAGAAGTTTGTGCCCTATATCACTATAAAAGGAAGCCTTTCTCCCTCATTTTCACATCCATGATCAAGACATCTAGCTCTCAAGTGCAATCAAGAGATCAATCAAGCAAGAAGGAGAAGGAAAGAATTCAAGCATTCATTCATCCTCAAGAATTCAAGCATTCATCAAGTAGATCCATTATTAGCCATTGAAGAACTCAATCTCTTTGGAGCCCTCTTGTTGAAGATTTCTCCATCCACATTCATTCAAGCTTCCTCCCAGTCCAAGATCCATTCAAGATTGGTGTTGAAGATCTAATGCCATTGATTTGAGACATCCTATATTTGATTCTACATTCATCCATACTTGTGGATTCAAGGATTCAAATCCTCCACAAGGGTTTCAACATAAGCAAGGTGAATAGTTCCATTTACTTTATTTATTTACATTACAATTTCAATTACATTTCAAGGTTGATTCCAAATTGGGGTTTGACCAAGACAAACCCCCATCCAAACAACAAAACCATTTTTCTTGCAGGTACAGGATTGAAGTTCAAATCTGGATACCCTTTTCGGTGAACTTTCAAGATCGGCGAATAGAATTTTTGTCAGAGCTATTTCGGGTCAAGGTCAACCTTCAGTGGGGGGTAAGATTGTGCCTCGGGGTAAGATTGTGCCCCGATTCTGAGGTCAAATTCGCCCTGGCTCTAAAAGACAAAAGTTTTCTGGGTTTTCTCCGTCTCTACATTTCCAGTATGGAGCAAGTTGTAGAATTTCCTGAAACTGTACATAGGCATTAGAAATCAGTCTTTTCTAGATCTACCTTATTTTGAGGTTAGTATTTGTCTTCTATTCATTTAAGATTTCAAGCACATACTTTTCATAACAAAGTATAAGGTTTTCTCCTTCATTCATATTCTCCATAGATTGATTCTTTTGTGCATTAACCTTTTGGTCGATCAATTTGGATCTCTCCCTTGGGAATTTGGATTTAGGGGTGGATCTTGTATTTCCCACACACATCATATTTATCTATACCTTACATTCTACCTATCTACATTTTGGTGAACCCGACACGCTTACCCCCTTTTCTTTTATGGAATTAGATGCCTTATCATATTTATGGTGTTAGATCTTGCATGTATTAGATTTCTTTTATATGTTTGCATCTCATATAAAATAAAAATACAAAAACATTCATTTATTCATGCTTTGTATTTTCCTAGTTTAGTTCATTTGTGTTGCATTGGTATATGAGCTTTACTACCTCTAGTCCTACCTATAACAGTCCAGTTAGAAGAAGTCGTAGACTCATGGGTGCCTTTGATCCTGAATCTTCCTCTCCTTTCCTTAATCTCGGATGACAATTTGATTATTCATGATTCCAACCCTATTATGGAACAAAACTCTTATCACTCATCTCATGATGAGGATGATGCTTTAGAGTTCCTCCTAAACAAGTCCAAAAACTTTTAATTGAACTTGATAAAATGGGTAATTGGCTTATTCAAGAAAACCATAATCAAGATTCTATTCAAGCTATCGAGGCTCTTAAGAAAGTTCTTCGTGATAGTGATCAAGGTGTTAATCTCTTGCATGGTATTACTCATCTTGTGCATTCAAATGTTAAACCTTTAGCTCAAGAAGCTCAAGCTTTAGGGTTGAATCCTCCTGTTGCTAGTATAGAACCTTCTTTTGTTCCTTTATCTAGTAGTCCTACCTATACTCCTTCTTTGGTGACTACGATGGTTCCCTCTATTCCTATGAGTATTCCTCCTATGTCCCTTACTACATCACAACCTTCTTATCATAATGTTCCTATTACAAGTATTATAATCCTCTTCCAACTATAGTTCAAAGTGTTCCTCCACTTGTGTCTTCCATTCCTACAGCTTCATACACTTTACCTAGTGTGTCTAATGTTGCTATTCCTCCTATTTCTTCTAATGATTCAACAATCATCAGTTTGGCTCAAACTGTGTCATCTTTACAACAACAACTTGCATCCTTCACTCAAAAAAAGTTTAGCATTCCTACATGTGACATGGGAAGTCCTTTGTCCCTAGATATCGTTCGTACTCCTATTCCTCAGCAAGTTGATATGCCTCATCTTGAGAATTACAACGGAAAAGGAGACTCTGTTCATCATGTTAAAACATTTCAAATCCTTTGTAGTGATTATGCTCATGACCATAGGATTTTAGCCAAGTTGTTTGCTATAACTTTTCATGACAAGGCCTTACAGTGGTATTGTTCCTTGCCTCCTTATTCTATTGACTCATTTCCAAAACTTTCTAATGCCTTTATTCAATAATTTCAAAATAACATTGGTCCGCAAGTATCTTTAACTGATTTGATGCATTGAAACAAAGTGCTAAGGGAAAATTGACTGAATTTATTGGTAGATTTAAGCATTTTCATGCTCAAATTTCCTATCATGTTCTTGATATTGATATTCAATGTATGCTTATTTCAAATTTGCAAAAGGATATTAGAGATAAGATTCTGCTTATTGAATTTACCTCTTTTCAACAACTTTGTGCATCGCTTCATCATTATCAATTACTAGTGAGTCAATTTGAGAGAAACACTCCAATGGCTCCTGTTCTAGTTGATAGGAGTGATGCTGCTCCTAATCCAAACAAATTTCAAAAATTCAAAAACTATGTCAAGATAAACAAACAAGCGAATGCAGTTGCTAATCAAGTTGTTGTTGCATCTCACAATGCCACTTCTGCATCCACTACTTTTCGATTAAATCGTACGTTTACTCCTCTTTCTGAATATTTACATGCTATTATGAATAGGTTGTTAACTACTAATATGATTACTCTACCTCATATTCAACCTCTTTTACCTGCAACGATAGCATCCAAATCTTTTGATCCTAAATCTTTTTATCAATATCATTGTCAGAATGGTCATGATACTGAGAAGTGTTATTCTTTAAAACATAAGGTTCAAGATACTTAAGAAAATATTTTTATGAAAAACTTGCAACGTGATTCTTATGATATATTTGATGTGTGGATTCAAACTTGTAATGGTTTTTTGTATCTATCATTTGGTTCTATTGATTTTTCGATTGAACTTTGTGGTAAAATTGTGAACACTACCTTTGTTGTTATTCCTACTTCCGATCAATTTCAAGTTAAGCTTGGTTTGTCGTGGTTAAATGTCATGCATGTTGTTGCTTCACCTATCCATAAATTCCTTAAATTCATTCATGATGATGAAGTGAATATGATAAACCATAGTTTATGTCAACCTTCTAGGCCCAGGGATTGTGCTACACTTGACTTCTTTTGGCCTTCATTACCTAATTCATGTCCTTCTCGACCTGATAATCTTTTTCACTCATATCAAGCCTATAAACATCGCAAGATTCTTGAGTTAAGCATGCCTCTGATGGATCTTAATCATGGTCTTTTGCCTACACCTTCCATACCTCATTTATCCATGGTTTCTAGTTTTGTTAATCAAGCTCCTAGTGTTGCTTGTCAGTCTACTGAGAATCCTACTAATCCTCCTATAGAATCTATGAAGGATCTAGTAGTTGTTCCTCCTAGTTCTCAACATATTTCGAACAAGACAAAATGTAATCAATATGCTAATGAACATCATAAAAATCATCATGCTCAAGCTAAAGCTCATAATTCTATTATTCAAAGTTCTTTACCTTCTTTTGATCAATCTATGCATGATGTGTTAGAAGAAATTAATGCTAATAATGATGTTAAGATGCATGATTATGATGATTCTATTCGTATCTTAGATCCTATTTTGATTAATCTGGATGAATAAGATACTCTTGATGATGATAATGATGAATATGAGACTATTGACATTGATATTGATTTACCTAATATGCTTTCATCACAATCAACAATTACACCTAGTATCGAACATGATGACTCTCAAGAGGATCCTTGTTTAGAATTGGCTATCATTCCTACTATTTTGGATATAGTCCCTCTTGCGAGTTACCCACCTTTCCTAAATGATATAGAACGAGATGGGGAGAGTAGGCAACATGCTTGATTGGCTTGTCCTTCATGGTAGCCTTTGTTGGGTGTTTGTCTATCGTACTGTGCTTCTCTTGTAATGTGGTTGCTAAATGTTTGTTAGATTCTTTTATACGACCCTTGTTACTTTATTGGTACAAGGTGATAAAGGAATTGAACCTGTCGTACAAATCCTCTCTATATGTATCTCTATTCTTCTATATGTTGTTTCATGTTATGTTGTACTTGTACTATTGTTCGTAAATGTTTCCTTGTGTAATCTGCTTGGATTCGCGACTTGGTAATACTGATTCTTTTTGGTCTCTAGTTTATGGTCCAAAAAGATTCTTCTTCATAAGCTCTTCTGTGTTCTTTCCTCCACTATGATTGTAGTTCTACTTTCTTTGGGGAATGATGTCAATTCATTTGCAATAATATCATATATATATTATCTTATGATCATATTGACCCCATGGTAGGTAGATCCCTTCTGTGTTCTTTGTATGTTTATGTGATTTTCCCTTGATTTCTCTTCATTTGGGGGCATCTCGTAGTGGAAACATAATCAGTGGAGTTGTTTATGTTTCCATTAAAGCCATTGCTCTTGTTAAAGTGTTAGAAATAATGTTAATGTGGGGGCATATGCTCTGCTCACCTGTTGCACACACGCACTTTCAATATACATATATTTTTCAAGATACTTCTCTCCCTTTATGGATTAGTGACTAATCCTTAAAGCATGGATTTTTATTTCATAGGATCTCTTGATCCCTCCAGTCTTAAAATTTTTGATCCCTTAAGGTCAGAGGTGTCCTTAAGATTGGATCTCTTTTATTTCTTGCTTTGCTCTTGTGGAATAGGATGTTCCTAAGAGTGAATATTTGATGGGTTGACTAGTGAGTAGCCACATTTGCTAGGCAGTTCAATTCCATCTTTTCAGTTGCGTTGTTTTCTAGTGTGGTTCACAATGGGACATAAGTTCTCATTGGGTGAGATAATCACACCCTCTTCTCTCTCTTTTCTAGAGGTGTCTCTCTTATTGTGATCTTGGAGTTGATGAAGACTTGAGTCCCTAGGGGCTTGAGGGCTTCTTTGTCCCTTCGATTTCAATAGGATTATCTTTTCATTTTTTATCTCCTTTACCAAGAGTTTGCATTGAGTCCATACTCTTGCTAAAGTGGGGGCTTAATGTATCATCTTAAAATGGAAGCACTTCCATGTTAAGAACATTTAGCCCTCTGAGTAAGTGGTTTGGGGTCATGTCAAGCACCTTGAATGGGTATTTGATTGGATCTGGTTGTTCCCCCTGTTCTGCTTCTCTCCCCTATTTCCAGCCTCTTTCTGACAACTCTTTTTGAGAAACTAAGAACTTTGACTTTATGGGTCAATGATGACCTTATGGGTCAAGATCAACCTTGACCTTGACCTAGGTCAAGGTCGACCTCGACTCTAACCTAGGGTAGAGTTGACCTCGACCCTGACCCCAGGTCCAAATTTTAGGTTTTGGAAGTTTTGGGATGTCGGGCTTCATAAAGTTTTATTTCCTGCTTCCGAGTTGGCTGTTTCAGATTTTAGAACAGTAAACTCTTAAATGTGTTTATAGCTGAACGTGGACCTCTAATCCAACCATATACACAACATGGTCATTGCTCAATCATCAGATCACGAAAGGTGAGTATGAATTACTCAATTTGTAAGATTCTATCGATTTGACCTGTTGCCTCCTAATTAGCCGAGGTGTTAGAATTACTCTCAGAATGAGAGCCAACAACCAAAAGACCAAACTAATATGGAAGATTTTTGAAAGATATGAAATAATCAAAGATTGCAATTAATCTAAATGATGATACAATTGTAATCTAAGAACTTGAAAAGAAATATGGTAGTGCAGGTTTAATCTAAAGAGCTTGAAATAAACATGAGAATTAAACTAATAACAAATAAGCAAACTATATTAATATGAGAGATGCAATTATACTAAATGAAAATTAAACTAATATGCAATAAAAAGCTTGGAAATATGAAATAGTTGAGACAGAATTTCACTATAGTTTATGTGCTCTCACAATTGCCTCTTTTTGAATGAAGGAGAAGGTTCATAATATAGAAAATATGGGAGAGAGGATGAAGAGTTTCTTGAAATGAAACAGTCGACTCTTCATTTCCAATTGAGACAAATATTGGGAGATTATTTAATTAAATGAATGAATTATTGTCACATATGGGTGACTCTTTGAATAATTTGAATTATTAAATCCAAATAAGATAATCCATTCAAATAACCAAACAATATTAATTCCTTTTATGTGTATTAGCTAAAGGGGGCGAGTTTAATTTAATTTAAAGCACTTAGGACTTTAGAATTAAATTAATTTATCATAGGGATTGTTTAGCTAATAAAGTCAAATACTTAGGAATTAATTATAGTGTAAGATTAATGCAATTTTAGGGTTCTTTGCAATTGACACCAAGTCAAATAAAGTCAGGTAGGAGAGAGAAAATTGCCTAGTAAAATAGGACTTTAATGATGTGAATTCGAGAAATGCACCAAAATTGATTGAAATTATAAGGTGCCAATTATGGGGTATTACATTTGCCCCTCTTTGAATTGACGTGTGAGTAGCGCATTGATTCAAAGAATAGTCCGATATGATAGATGATGAGAGTTTAGAAGTCTAGGTTAGGATGCCAAGACACTGAAATAGATTGAATTACAGAACCATCTCTAGAACGAAGCTTGATTCTCCGAAGTCTAAGTTAGATTGTGAAGAGAACAGTCTAATGACAACTTGAGAGGAGACTGGAATCAGGGTTAGATTGCCCCAATACTCAGAATGAGATTCAACCTTCAGGAATCGGGGTCAGATTGCCTCAATACCCATTGATCAAAATGATGACAGATGGAGATTTAGGAATGTCTCTAGAATCGGGGTTAGATTGCCCCAATACCAAGCTTAGTCCTCCGACACTCGGGTTAGATTTCCCAAATAACGGTCCAAAAGAGATTTCGAGAGCCATCTCCAGAACGAAGCTTGACTTTCAGGAATTAGGGTTAGATTGCCCAATACCTAATAGATTTCAAGAACCATCTCCAGAATGAAGCTTGATCCTTGAGGATCCGAGTTAGATTGCTCAGATACCTAAAAGATTGATGACAAGATGACAAGATGCCCCAAGTGGTGAGGACTTTGATTTAGATCAGATTGATATGAGATTGGTTCAACAAGATTTGAATGATGCAATCATCCTACCCCCTCGGGAGCAAAATCAAAAGATGACATATCAGAAGGACAATTGACAACAAGAGGTTACAGAATAGAAGCAATCAGACTAGATTTGAGGAGCTACAAAAGTAATTTGGGGCAATTTGGAGGTCCTATTGACCAAGTTTGACCATGATTGACCAAATTTGACTAGAGTTGACTTTGATGAAAGAGATGAAGAAACTGAGAAAATGATGTTGCCACGTGATTCTGGCAAGAAAATGACATTAGAAGAGTGATTGCACAAGCATTTGATCCCAAGGGATCCCATAATTTAAAATGTGATTTTAAGCCATCTAGAGATGTCAGATTTCGATTCCAATCTTGAAAATGGATTCAAAGCAGTCGATTTAGCCAAGGGTGCAATTTTTGCGCAAAACGGAGCACTTTTGAAAATTAGGTCAAAAAGTTATATAAGGCCTAGAGGGGTCATTTTTAATTTATTATTCACTTTGTCTTCTTGTGATTTTGAGAGCTCTAAGAGAGAATGGAGGGTGTTCCAGTGCATATACATTGATTCAAGTGCTCCTGACACCATAGCCGACTACCAGAGTATGACCCACCTGTGAGTAATTGATAAACCATCATGCATTTCAATTTTTAATCACTTTATTAGGTGATTTAGGCTAGACTTAGCATGTTTAGGGCCTTGTTCTTCAACCCTCCCGTGAGGAAATAGTTTCCTTGCGCCGACCTCAGTTGCCCCTCGAATGAGGAAATGGTTTTCTCACATGGATTAGGGTTTTCTTGCCTGGGGCTTTTCTGAGAGCTTGCGCGAAGCGCTATTTGATTTCACGCAAGATTTCATCTTCTCACGTAGGAAGAGATCCTGTCTCATGCGAGGGAACTGTTTCCTTGCGCGGGAAGCTACTACAATGTTTAGAATTTTCATCCAATTTTGCATAAAGTCAGCCAATTAAAACATTCCAGAGTCATGTTTAGGATAGATGTGTAGCCTCATTTGCTTGTTGTTGCTTTGAAAACCACCATGTTGAGATACTGATCCAATGTCGTCGCTTGCTTTGTAGGTTGACTTCCCAGATGTCGCATTTTGGTCACACCACCCAATGATCACCACATTAGTATAAAGGTTGATTGATGCTGAGGGTGCCCACATTGACGGGCTAGGATTGACTCACCTACGTGATATACTTGACATTCGGGTAAATCACAGTCTTCTAGGTGCACTAGTCGAGCGTTTCCATTTGGAGATGAACACATTCCACTTGTCAATGGGGGAGATGACAGTGACTCCCGAGGACATTTACAAGATATTGAGGATACCCTTCTACGGTGCCTGAGTCGAGTATGATATACAACCGAGGGCAGGTACACTAGCACTAAGAGCCATATTCAAAGATGAGTTAGTGATGGGTCGGGCCATCTCATGGGATGAGTTGGTCAACATATATGGCGGTGCTCACCGATTAGCTATCATTTTAGCCATGGTCTTGAGTTGTTACTTGGTTCTAGACAGGGGACAACACGGATTGGAGTGCGGCTGGGGACGGATGCTGGATAGGCTAGCTACCAGATTCAGATGGGGTGAGTGCATGCTCGCACAGATATACCACGAGATGCATGAGGTCATGTATCAGGGGGCCAAGACTATGGTCACTAGAGTTTTTGTTCTCCAGGTCTAGGCCTAGGAGCATCTCCCTATTTGCAAGCCAATATTTCATGATACACGAGAGGCCCTCGAGCCCTATATCTACAGATATGCAGGTCCTATGACTCAACCAGCCCTGGGTAAGACCGAGCAGTGGTGAGGACAGTTAGATGACATGGAAACAATTGTGTGGAGGCCATGGGTAGCCACAGAGCCATGGGATGATGCTTGGCGGGAGCTATCACATATGTTCGTCTCACGTCCACTAATCGAATGCACCATTCTTGTTATTGAGCATTTCTTGCTGACATGGGTTATGCGACAATTTGGGAGGCCACATGACCTCTCACAGGAGTATGTGACATATGTTTGCTTCGTCAATGAGACGAAGAAGTGCTGACAGCCTAGATTAGATCCTGGCAGGTGTGTGATCGAGGCATGAGTAGCTTCGGTGAGATGGGATTACATGGTGGATATCACCAATGCAGGGATGATGCCTGCATATCGAGATCACTTCTTGGCGCATCCCTTCCCTAGGTTTACAGATCCAGTTGGCATGGGCCAAGGGGCACAGTAGTAGCCTATATAATAGTAGCAGCAGGTACCTACCCAACAGCAAATACTAGTACAATAGCTTGGACAACAACAGGTTGCGCAGCAGGGGCCACAATAGTAGCAGTAGAGATAGAGAGTACTAAGGTCGAGGACAGGGCAAATAGATATCCCCCGAGGACTATGGGTTTAGATGCAGGTGCTAGGAGCAATGGGACTCAACAGAGGTCCACTAGACAGAGGACAGGGGACCCATCACAGCAGACGCCTCCTGATAAGGAGGCACAGGTCGAGGATATTGACATGTTAGATCAGGCCACCCAGGGGCCAGTATAGCTAGCACAAGTACAAGAGGCTCTCAAGAAGAGCCGAGAGAGAGTCTAGTAGGTGCACTGGGAGAGAGATGACTACCATACCTAGGTCATCATCCAGGAGATGCAAGTAGCTGATAGGAAGTGAGAGATCAGAGAGCTCCGAGAGGAGCTAGCGAGGTCACAACTAGAGATGAGGTATGAGTCCGCTCAGGCAGCCTACTACTACGCAGCATATGTTGGCATTGTTCTAGATCTAGCAAAGTAGGTGCCTCCATTTTCTGAGTACGCCAGAGGACCACAGGGACCTCCACCACATGCACCTCCACAGGCACCACCATAGAGACTGATGCCTCCTCCGCAGGGACCGCCACCATAGGATCCTCCACCTCCACCTCCTCCAGGGGGAAGTGGATCATGATGTACATTGTAACCCATTTTTGATACTGTGCTCGAGTAGCACCATTTTGTACATGACATTGTTCGAGATATATATGAGATCACCTCTTTGATATTATTTGTACTTGTTTATACATTGCTTTAATGTTGATATTTAGAGATGTTCCCTAGATGATTAGATGTATGGATTAGATATATATGAGATGCACATGATCCCTTTATGATATGAATATGCATTTGTTTTCTTTTATGATGGTATGTAATGCAATGTGAAATGCGATGATAGATGGTAGAATGTATGGATATAATGGATGGAATATGAAATGCAAATGTGTAATGGATGATTTGATTTCTTTATTATGGACGCACATGTTATGCAGATGTAAATGTAATGTATGTAAGTGAGTTTATGAATGCAAATGGAAATGTAATGAAAATGCAATGGATATGGTACTAATCATCTCATGCAGGATGTCGCAATATATGATAGGTACTAACCAAAAAGATATTTGAAGATCGAGAAGGAGGACCAGACACTTGTGTAACCAAGATGAACCCAGGACAAAAGATGAGAACCTTTGATGAATAGATCCAGAAGAAGACAATCAAGAGAGCACCAAGACACTATCTCAAATGCAAGTTTAGAATGAAAAATGCAAGCATAAGACTTGGTTGTTGGACTCATTATATTATCATCATAGAGTTTTTAGGTACGGGATGATCACAAGATGCCATACAATTCTCACTAACATTGCAATCATGAGAATATGAATATGACATAAGTCTTAGATTTGTTGGAATGAGGTGTAAGCATTAAGGCACAAGAAGCCAGAATGACCTGAACACCTATTCCTTTTAATTTAGCAAGTTAACATAAGCATCAAAGCATAGTTGCTAGAATGACCTGAATGTTGCTTGCGAACAAACACACCAGACACACGAGAGTTCCTTCTTTTGCCAAAGAATGCTCGCAGTGACCCTTATGTTCACTTAGCATGATGAGCGTTTATAATTATACTTGTAGCAGAAAGAAGTCACTCAAACAAAAAAGGAGAAGAACCAACCTCACCAAAGCGTCCATATAAAAGGAGTCGAGGTACACATGGCCATCCAACACAAGATGAAAGCTCTCACAGTGGACACCGCTCTTATATAGATTCCTTGGATCATTGGAACTAAACCAACAAGCAGAAAGCAAGAAAAGATCATGCCCCCAATCTTTACATCTCTCGGTCCAAATGGACGTCTTAGAGTTGCTCGAGGAGGAATGACAAAGTGAAAGAACAAACACACAAAAGGACAAGAAAGCTCAACACGCTTTAGAGGATCACAAATCCAGTTTTAGTTTAAGTTCGTGTTCAAGCAGATTGAAGTCAGATCAGAAGAATACATCATGATAAGTCTCAATAGGATGATGAAAGTAGGCGGATGCAATGAAGCTCACTGGTGACTGACATGAGAAATCATCTCAAAGAGAAAAATCAAAGAGCTAAACAAAGTATCGGCAGGCAAACGCAACAAAAAATGTTGGTGATCGATACAAGAGAGATCCTCAAGGAGAGAGATCTCAGAAGAGCTAGCGAAACATCAGTAGGTGAATGCAGTGAGAACCACTGGTGACTAATGTATGAGGGACCCTCAAGAAGAGAGATCCAAGTGATAGCTAGGTATCAATAGGAAAACATAGTGAGAACCACTCGTGATTGATACGAGAGAGACCCTAAAGGAAAAAAGTCTCAAAATAGCTGGGCATCAACAGGCAGATGCAATGAATATCATTGGCGACTGATGCAAGAAAGTGTCTCCAAAAATGATAGGACAATGCCCCCTAGACTAGGGAGATTCCCCCAAGTGTGACTAGTTCCAATCCATGTAGAGTCGAGAAAAAATCTTGAAGATAGGTGGAAGCGAATGCGTGAGCTAGCAAACCAAAGCAGGAAATGAACTAAAGCAGGAAAGCAAGGAAAACAAACTAAAGAAGGAATGCAAGAAACAACTACACAGAGCCAAGTGGTGCTGAGATGAGATATAGCTTCAAAGAACAAGAGGTGCCTCTTTACCAGGTTTTCACCATCTTGGCAGATTCTATTTTTGCTACCATGACGCCTGTTTGCCAGGTTTTCATTGACGGTACATTTTCTTCTTTTTCAATTTTTTTTTTGTACTTTTTCTCTTTTGATTTTTTTTGTATTTTTTCAGTTTTCTCAATTTTTTTTTGTATTTTTCACTTTTTTGAATTTTTTGAAATTTTCTATTTTTTTTGGTATTATCAAGGCGCTTGTTTATTAGGTTTTCACCAGGATAATAGATACATCAAAGCGCCTGTTTGCCAAGTTTTCACTAAGATGATCATTTTTTCAGGACATTTTGCCATTTTTAGGATTTATTGACAATATATCATTTTTTGGATTTTTTCAAGATCAATAAGTATGTACATGAACATGCAAAGAATGTCTCAGCTATAGAATCTCTTCAGGTGTAGAGCGTTGATTGGCTCTTTGAGCTGTTCTCCTTCAGTGGTGGAGATTTGGTAAGCACCAAACCCAAATGCTATAGTGATAATATATGGACCAAGCCAGTTTGGTTCAAACTTTCCTTTCTGGATCCGCTGCTACTGATTTTTGGGGTTTTCTCTCATGACGGGATCACCCACTTGGAATTCCCTTTGTTTGAATTTTTTTATTATAGGCCTTAGACATTCTATTTTGGTATGCTCGAAGATGATCAAATACCACCTTGTGACGTTCATCCAATAACTCTAGCTCTTGCAGCCGGGATATTCTATTTTCTTCATCAGTGATGAGGCCTCTCAGAGAGACTCGCAATGTAGGAATCTCGACCTCAATAGGCAATACTACATCTACTCCATAAACCAAGGAAAAGGGCATGGCCCCCATTGGTGTTCAAATGCTTGTTCTATAGGCCCATAAAGCTAGATTAATCTGGAGATGCCAATCTCTACTAGATTTGTGAACTATTCTGTGTAAGATTTTGAGGATTGTCTTATTAGAAGCTTCTACTTGTCCATTACCCTGGGGATAATAGATAGACAACCAATGCTGAATGATCCTGAATTTGGTGTATAACTCTTTCAAGTCCTTGTTCTTGAATTGTCCCCTATTGTCAGTGATAATGGATGACGGTACACCATATCTACAGATGATATAGTTTAGTATAAACATAGCCACAGACTTGCCATCAGCTATAGTCAGAGGAACTGCCTCAACCCATTTGGTAAAGTAGTCTGTAGCAATGATGATGAATTTATGTCCTTTGGAGGAAGACGGATGTATCTGGACCCCACCAAGTCAAAGGCCCATTGCTAAAATGGACATAAACTAATGAAAGGAATAAGCTCTTTAGCATGAGCATGGATCAGATTTTTGTGAAATTGGCACTGTTTACAAGCCTTGGCATACTGAATAGCTTTTTTCTCCATATTTGGCCAGTAGTAACCAACTCTAATAAGTTTATGAGCTAATGTCAAACCACTTGAATGAGACCCACATATACCTTCATATACCTCAGCTAATGCATGTTTGGACTCATCAGGTTCTAGATACCCAAGGAGGGTACCGTCTAGACCTCGTCTATACAAGTCATTTTCTATGATGACATATCGTGAAGCATTACGAATTAAGTGATGCTTTTCATTCTGGGTATAGGTGTCAGGAATGATTTGGTCATGGAGATAGGAATAGATATGGTGGTAGCGAGATGAATCATGTCCAATAATTGAACAAATCATCCTAGATTCAGGAATGTCATAGGCAGGGTAGTGTAATGTCTCCACCAGGAATTCATGTCTGAAGTCATTTTCTGGAATCTGTAACATTGAGGCAAGAGTGGCCATAGCATCGACTACTTTATTATCCACCCTTGGAATTTGCTGGAAAGAAATATGTGCAAAATATTGCTTGAGATCATCTACCATTCATCTGTAAGGCACTAACTTGTCATCTTTTGTTTGGTAGATATCATTGACTTGATTGATTACCAACTGAAAGTCTCCAAAGACCTTGAGCTCATCCACATGCCATTTAATGGCTATCTTCATACCATTAATGAGAGCTTCATATTCAGTGATGTTGTTTGTGTAGGGAAACAACATTTTGTAAGCTTTAGGTAGTGAATATCTTTGAGGTGTTATGAATAGAATGCCTGCACCTGATCCTTGCTGAGTGAATGATCCATCAAAGAACATGCTCCAATCTTGATGTGTGAGAAGAATGATGGATTCATCTAGAAATTCAATGTTTAAAGGCTGGTGATCTTTTAGAGGAGCCTTCGCCAACTGATCAGCAACTGCTTGTCCTTTGATAGCTTTTCTTTCCACATACTCAATGTCAAATTCACTGAGTATCATAACCCATTTAGCTAGTCTACCCATGAGGGAAACTTTGCTCAATAAGTACTTTAGTGGATCAATTTTTGCAATAAGTCTTGTAGTGTGAGCGAGCATATAGTGTCGTAATTTCTGTGAAGCAAACACTACTGCTAGACAAGCTTTTTCAATGACATAATAGTTCATTTTATAGGAGACCAATGTTTTGCTGATATAATAAATGGCTCTCTCTTTATTGTTCTGATCCTCTTGAGCTAGGAGAGCACTCGAAGATGTGTTTGTAGCTGAAATGTAGAGTATAAGCAGCTTCCCATGAATATGAGGCATTAATATTGGTAGATTAGCAAGATACTATTTAATTTGAGTGAGCCCCTTATCACATTCTTCATTCCATTCATAAGTCACACCCTTATGCAAAGTTTTAGTGAATGGTTGTGACTTGTCAGCCAACTGTGCAATGAAGCACCGAATAGATTGTAGCCTTCCTTGAAGTCCTCTCATTTGATTGATGTTCTTAGGTGGAGGCATTTCCATAATAGCTTGAACTTTCTCAGGATCAACCTCTATGCCTTTAGCTGAAATGATGTAGCCCAAAAGTTTCCCATAAGTGACATTGAATGCACATTTCTTTGGATTAAGTCTGAGGCTAAATTGTTCCATTCGGTCAAGTATGGGACCCAAATCTACAAGGTGAGTTTTGCGTTGCATGCTTTTGGCCAAAGTGTCATCTACATAATCCTCCATTGTTTTATGCATCATATCATGAAAAATGGTAGTGACAACTCTCTAATATGTTGCTCCAGCATTCTTAAGCCCGAAGGGCATGACGTTCCAGTAGAAAGTGCCCCAAGCACATGTGAAAGCAGTCTTTTCTTGATCCTCTAGAGCAATTTTTATTTGATTATAGCCAGAGAAGCCATCCATCAGGGAATACATTTCATAGCCTGCTGTCATATCCACTATCATGTCAATATTAGGTAGTGGGAAATCATCTTTTTGACATGCCTTATTCAGATCCCAAAAGTCTATGCACACATGAGTGGATTTATCATGCTTTGTAACTAGAACAATATTTAAAATCCACTCTGCATAATCAATTGCCCTTATGAAACCAGCCTTAAGGAGTTTTTCTAGCTCTATTTTGACCAAAAGTGCCATGTGTGGATGCATCTTTCGAAGCTTCTATTTGACAGGCTTAACACCTAGTGTAATGGATAGATGATGTATGATTAGATTGGGATCCAATCTAGGCATATCAGAGTAAGTCCATGCAAAGTTTATTTTCTTGCTTTGAAAGAAGTTAGTGAACTCTTCCTTTTCTTTTGTAGATAATGATTGTGCTAGATGAATGATTTGTGGAACAACCTCTGTACCCAGATTCACTGGTTGTGTCAGCTCAATTAACATTGATGATCTCTCCTAAAAGTGGCTCAGGAGTGTATCAAGTATCTCATCCTTTGGTGCCTCAGAGAGGTTTTCACCCTTAGATACGTCTTTTATTTTTACTATTTTTGGCTCTGATACTGCCACAATGTGGTTTTCACCATTAGAGCATCTATTTTTTCTTCTTTTAATTTTTTGACTAAGATACTTGATATATACCTTTGTCATGTTGACACTGTCTTCGCTGGTGGAGGACATTACAGGTTCAATAGCATGGAGGTAATAGGCTAGAGCGTAATCAATCTGGAACGTTAGGACTTCATTGGATGAGGAAGGGGAGTTCCAGTTTATCAGCTCAGGATTTTTGAGTGAGATAAGTAGCGGTTGGTTCAATTGGGTTCACAGTATAATCATCAAAAGCGCGGATGAGCAAGTCAAGACCTAGAGCGATTTCATCCAAAGGAGCGTTTGAATCCCTATGAGGCCTAACGTCGAAAGTAGAGGACAAGTTAACACCGATGGCATCTAATTCATGTGTCTTAACACTAAACCCTTCACCTTCTTCAAGAGGGTTTCCAAATGTGTGCACCATGTCTACATCTTTATCACAAGTAGCATCAAACAAAGAGTCAAACTCGTACTCATGTGAGTCATTAATACTTGATGTGGGAATTCCATCAGCACTGGCTACACCATTTGACTCATGTTCTTCTTTGGAAGCATTGAGAATTTGTTCTCGTTTGAATCTTTCTTGAAAGAGTAATGGCATGTAAGATTCTCCCACAAAAGTAGGGTCAGTAGCTCGTATTTCCATCCACTAGTCATATGTCAGTGGGTTGATTGAGGAAGTCTCATTAGAATCACTTTCAGCTTCTACCTGGTGGATAGGTATTATAGGTTCATTAGGTCCTTCAAAGAATGCCACAAGATCCAAAGGCATGGGGTAGGGAAAGAGGTCTTCATCAGAGCTGGCCTCTGGATTTATAATCGGAGTAGTATCTTCTGGTTCCATTTCAGGTTCAGGTTCAGGTTTAGGTACAAACTTGTTTATCCCTAAATGGAAGGGGATCTTTTTGAAGCCTAAGCTAGTAGTATCCTTTGTGCGATGACCTATAGCTTCAATGGGTTTCAGAAAACCATTATCATTCCTTCCTATGGGACCACTTCCTTTATAGCTGAAATGCTTCATGATCTTGAAGGTCTCACTGTATGGCTCTTGCTCTAAGTCTGGAGGTGGATTAGTTGCTTTAGATATTCCTTTCCCTTTATAGATCGATGAAGTAATAGCTCTTTCTTCATCCTCATCTTCTAATGGTGTGGAGGCCCACACAAAGGCGCCATCATAAACTGTTTGAGGAGAGTCATCAAAAGGTTTTTTATACTCAGAAGGTCTCCCATAAGAATGTGGAGATGGAGGGAGAGAAGCTAGTGATAGCACATGTTCAATCTGATATCCTCCCATGCCAATATCTTTAAGCTTCAAAGTCTGTTCCATTTCTTTAAGCTTGGCATCATAGAATTCAGTGGATTCTCTATTAGCTGGAACAAAACTATCGGCAGACTGAGTGAGTGTGTTGCAAGAAAATTTGGTATTAGCAGGTACAATGACTTCCACTCCATGGAATGGAAACTTGATGTATTTATGGTAGGTAGACAGAATTGCCTGCATCTCATGAATCCATGGTCTACCCAACAAGATATTGTATGTGAGAGGAATATCTAAGACTTGGCAAATAACATGTCTCTCAATAGGTCCAACATGGATAGGTAGCACAACTAAGCCTTTAGACTTGCTCTCTTCTTCATCATAAGCTTTGATAGTAATCTTTTTGTGGGAGTTTATACAATCCTCATCATAACCTAGCTGGGTAGGCAATTTAGCGAAACAGATATTGAGACCAGCACCATTGTCAATTAGTACTTGACGAACATGCTTAGGACCTATCATGACTTCTATATGCAAGGGAGCATTATGTAGATGGATCAAAGAGTGATCATCTTCTTTAGAAAAGGACAAATAATGTGGTGAGGTCAAACGACCCACCATAGATTAGAACTGGTCGAGATCAAGATCTTTGGGAACATTTGCCTCAATGAGGGCTTTATCCAGAATCTGCCTGTGAGTAGGCAAGATCTTCAACAACTCAAAAATGGTGATCTGAGTGTTAGTTTGTTGGAGCTGATCTAAGATGCTATAACTAGCAGTGTTAGGCATAGGGACTGATTTCAAAGCTTTGCTGGTAGGACCAATGAAAGTCTTATCTACATTTTGTTTTGGAGAAAATACAAGAGGGTTAGGACCTTTCAGAACAACCCTCCCACACGATTGGGTAATGACATTAGCACAATCTTGAGGTTGTTCAGATTCAGACGAATGAGATGAGGAACTTTGCAAGATGAAAGGAGTCTTAGGTTTGGGAGGATCACTACTTCCCTTGATAGTGATCACATCACAATACTCAACCTCAACTGGTTCAATCATACCAATAACATTGTCATCATTAGTGTATGTGTAGTTGACTTTAGCATTGGTATTCTTAGCCTTGGAAGATTCACCCTTCTCATGAGGAGGGAAGGGATCCTTAAATGCTTGATGATTCAAATTCTTATTGTGGTTATCTACACCAATGTCACTATTATTAATCAGATCTCAAACCTTATGTTTCAGTTGGAGACAAGTAGAAGTATTATGACCAATGTTTTGGTGATAGTCACAACATGCATTATCATTCCACCAATGAGGTCGTGGTTGTGGGTCATAGAGATGCTTTTCCAAAGGAGTGAGTATTTGACTCTGCACAAGAGTCTTATAGACCACATCAAGAGGTTCTCCCAAAGGAGTAAAGTCATGCTTGGGTCGAGAGGCCCAAGGTTTGTTCTTAGAAAATCTTAAAGTTTGTTGATTATCCATTGTGGTCTTTTCAACAGCCTTAGCCACTTGTATACTTGAGGTAAGATTGAAAATAGATTTTGAAGGCTTTGCGGTGACATTGTCAACCATTCCATCATTTACAACATCTCTGTTCTTGTTGACAGCCTTACCTTTATCTTTGTTTGAGGAGAACCCTTGTTTGTTGTCCTTATTCAAGGTCAATTCCCCTTTCTTAACCATAAATGCCTCTATCCTCATGGCTTGCTTAATCATGTTGTCAAAAGTTAAAGGACCTTGCAGTCGCACTTGTTATCCAAAATCTGGGATGAGGTTGTCCAAAAAGATGTCAAGTTTCTTGGACTCGGGTAGTTTGTGAGGATACTTCGTGCAAAGTTGTCTCCACCTTTAGAGAAAAGATAAGAAAGGTTCTCCCTGTCACTATTTCAGATTACACAAATCACGGATATTGACAGGATGTTGAATGTTGTGTGAATAATGCTGAAGGAATAGATTAGCGATTTCATCGAAAGTCTTAATGCCAGGGGGTAATCGACAAAACCATTCCATAGCTAGTCCTCTCGAGCTACGGGGAAAGAGTCGCATAAGATAAGTCTAATCATGTATGAATTCCATGGACAAAGCACCAAACTCCCTTAGATGATCTTGGGGATCAGTGGTACCCAAGTACTTGTCATATTTAGGCAACTCCACTCCCTTGGGAAAAGGAGGCATGTGAATACTTTTGTCAAATGGAAACGGGCATATGTTGTCCATCATGAATTTTTGTGTGGGCTTATCCTTTTCCTTTGCAAGTTGACTAATCTAATCTTGCATATTGTGAATCATCTTTTGTAGCTTAGCAGTTTCAGTCTCTTCCTCTTTAGCCACAAATGTTTCAACTTGGAAGTTTGGGGGTAACTTGGCCCCTTGTTGAGCTAACTCAAGAAAGTACTTCTCCTTATCCTCTAAGAGGAGGATCTCCATCATTTTGATAAGACTCTTGTTAGCTTTAGCAACATTTATATCATTCTGAGTTATTACATCATCTTCATTCCTAAGGATCTCATAAATGCTCAGAATTTGGTCTTGTTGCTGATCATCTTGGTTTTGATCGAATGGAGGAGGGTGATAGAAGTATGGTTGCCGATCGCCTTGAGGTTTTTTTTGAGATTGATCATCCTTGTGAGATTTATTTTGGTCATGTTGAGATTGACCATGATGTTGCTCATTTTGAGGTTGAGCATGACGTTGGTCATTAGAAGATTAACCATGATGCTAGTTGTTTTGAGATTGGTCCTGATCTTTGCAGTATTTGCCTGGTTGGAAGCTGAATGGATCTCCCATATTGTCAACGTAGGATTGTGCAACAAACAAGGACTTAGTAAGATGATATGAATGATGCCGAAGGGTGCAACTAACGTAACTTTTGGTGTGCGAACAGGATCAAAAGGATCAACAGGTTCAAATGAGTCATTATCTTCAACAGGATCGATAGATTCAATAATATGAGTAGTCCGAGGGAGTGGTCTCCTAGAGTTATGAAACAATGAGTTATCTTGGAAGAATGAGTTGTCATGTTCTTGAAATGAGAAACCAGGTTGCGCTTGAAACAATGGATTAAAACACTCTTGGAACACCGGAGGTGATGATTGAGATGGGCTATCTTTCCAAGTACTCAATGAAGAACGTGAGGATCCCTTACAATGCTCAAATTTCATGACAGATTCGGGATGATCTATTTCTTGATTACGAGGTTTGTCACTACTTTGACTGGTATTCTGAATGGGGAAAGTTTTGCCACTTCTAGTCATGATAGTCATAGATGAAGATGTGACGAGAGAAGACTCAGGATAAATGTTAAAACTCTGTCTCTAAGATAGCGAAAAGGAGATAAATGGCTAGAACAACCAAGATGCAAGATGGACCTGACATGAATCGTCAAGAGAGTGTCTAGAACAACTGAGATAAGACTATCATGATGCGAGGTACACGAGCATAAAGAGATAAGGCAAACAAAGGAGAGACAAAACAAGTCAAAGCAAAAATTGATCGGTTCTCAACTCAATACACTCAGTTTCTGACAGTGAACGATAGGAAAACATACAAACAGACCTCAGACATAAAGTAGATTAGGCAGAAAAATCACCAGTCAATGGGAATTTAGTCGCTATTTTTGAAATCTGGATACAGGTTCACACAAGAAAGTACTGGGCCACGTGAGAGAATGCCAAACTTTGCGTGAGAGAATGAAATCTCACGCGAGGAAGTGCTCTGAGAAGTGAAATTTTGCACGGGAAAAATCCAAGGTTTGATAATTTGACTCAGTTTTTGAGATAAAAGTAAAGTTCTAAGACACATCCTAAACTATTCTATGACAAAAAAATCCTAATTTAAGACACATCCTAAACTATTCTATCACAAAGTTTTGATCAAGCAGTAGTGACACAAGAAGTAGTCGCAAACAAACCTACCAAGGACAAGGAAACTTGGTAGTATCATGGGAGTCTTTGTTTAATCATGATGGACAAGTTTAAGACTTGATAAACAACACATAGTTATCCCTACAAAAAAATGGTCAGAAGACAAAACCTTTGCTCCACTGCTTACATGCATGCGTTCACCTCACATAGCCATGTCACCCCCTAGAGGGCACCCGTGTTTTTGGTGCTTCCAAGGACTCAATAATATATGTTAAAAGGTTACCCTTGTAGCAGGGGCTAGTGTCATATACCACCTTCAAACGTCCAAGTGCATGCCTATGGTGGGAATCTACGAGAGAGATTCTTCCCCCTCCCTGTGCAAAGATTATGCCTCCTTTCAAAGGTGAACCGGGTAGCCAACTAATTAGGGAAAGTTTTTAGTGGGCTTCCATTCACACTAACCTTCAGTGCCCCCGATACAGGGCTAGGGCCTCACAGCCACACCAACACTTGAAAGTCATACACCCCCGCAAGTAGGGCTAGGAGCGGCGCCACTTAGTACAATAGACAAGGCCTTCTCAAGATGATAGTCGAAATCATGAGAAGGAAGCTAACATGGTTTTGGAGTCTTTAGAATCAACAAATCATTCTTTATTATAGTGAGGTGGAATCACCGACAATAGGTGCATACTCACTTGGGTCGTTCCTGGAGGTTCAACTTTCAGCAGGCCATCTAAAGGTGACTCAGGACTTGGTTCGGATTCGAGGGTCAGATTTTCTGATTCTCTCAAAGAGAGAAGAGCATACTTCTCTAGCTCTTCACCTTACCCAAACACATCAAACATATTCATCACCGAGTTAGCTTCACTCCACCAAGTCTACAAGCTTTTGGATTTCTGGTTCTCTCAAAGAGAGAAGAGCATAATCCCCTAACTAGTAGAAGTGCTAAAGATTCACTACCTTGCTTTGCCTCCCCAGGTATCCATCATTCTAGCAACATTTGGGTCTCGATTTCATCCATGGGCATCATTTCCATGTAATGAAGAGCCTATTCCCCTACTTTTCTATTAGGACCCTTAAGAAATTTTAACAAAGCCCTATTTAGACTATGTGAATGAAAAATAGTAAACAAGCACAACATTTTTAAATGATCTTCGACAACCATCCTGCAAGCAAACTATTAGCAAGTTTTTATGATCTTTGACAAGTGACCTATAGATCACTGTTACGCTGTCGCAAAAATCAGAAATATCAAATCAACAACAGAAAGTAAATGTCAAGAAAAGTAACAGTAAATTGTAGAATCTGGAAAATTTAATGACTGATATCAAAACTTCGTGTGATAAAGTATTGCATTGCGTGTGAAAAAGTACAAGGACCTATATGAGAAAGTGTTTCTTTACGTGATAGAATGCTACTGGGAGCAAAACTTAATCGACATGCTCTGAAAGTTTGCATGAAATTTCATACATAGTGAAGTACATGTGCACGATAGAGTTCAAATTCCTTATCAGAAAATTTTGAGAGTGAGGCCAGAAATCAGTTTTTCTATGCCACAGTGGGCGCCAGAATGTTTATAGCTGAATGTGGACCTCTAATCCAACCATATACACAACATGGTCATTGATCGCTCATTGAATCACGAAGGTGAGTATGAATTACTCAATTCGTAAGATTCTATCAATTCGACCTATTGCCTCCTAATTAGCTGGGGTGTTAGAATTACTCTCAGAATGAGAGCCAACAACCGAAAGACCAAACTAATATGGAGGATTTTCGAAAGCTATGAAATAATCAAAGATTGCAATTAATCTAAATGATGATACAATTGTAATCTAAGAACTTGAAAAGAAATATGATAGTGCAGGTTTAATCTAAAGAGCTTGAAATAAACATGAGAATTAAACTAATAACAAATAAGCAAACTATATTAATATGAGAGATGCAATTATACTAAATGAAATTTAAACTAATATGCAATAAAAAGCTTGGAAATATGAAATAGTTGAGACAAAATTTCACTATAGTTTATGTGCTCTCACAATTGCCTCTTTTCGAATGAAGGAGAAGGTTCATAATATAGAAAATCCGGGAGAGAGGATGAAGAGTTTCTTCAAATGAAATGGTTGACTTTTCATTTCCAATTGAGACAAATATTGGGAGATTATTTAATTAAAATAATGAATTATTGCCACATATGGGTGAATCTTCGAATAATTTGAATTATTAAATCCAAATAAGATAATCCATTCAAATAACCAAACACTATTAATTCCTTTTATGTGTATTAGCTAAAGGGGGCGAGTTTAATTTAATTTAAAGCACTTAGGACTTTAGAATTAAATTAATTTATCATAGGGATTATTTAGCTAATAAAGTCAAATACTTAGGAATTAATTATAGTGTAAGATTAATGCAATTTTAGGGTTCTTTGCAATTGACACCAAGTCAAATAAAGTCAGGTAGGAGAGAGAAAATTGCCTAGTAAAATAGGACTTTAATGATGTGAATTCGAGAAATGCACCAAAATTGATTGAAATTATAAGGTGCCAATTTTGGGGTATTACAAAATGATATTTAATTTAGGTCCATTTCTAGGGGTTAAGGTTAGTTGGGATTTAATTCTCCAATGTCGGCCTCTCTAGAAGTTTGTGCCCTAGATCACTATACAAGGAAGCCTTCCTCCCTCATTTTCACATGCATGATCAAGAAATTTAGCTCTCAAGTGCAATCAAGAGATCAAGCAAGCAAGAAGGAGAAGAAAAACATTCAAGCATTCATTCATCCTCAAGCATTCAAGCATTCATCAAGGAGATCCATTGTTAGCCATTGAATAACTCAATTTCTTTGGAGCCCTCTTGTTGAAGATTTCTCCATCCAAATTCATTCAAGCTTCCTCCCAGTCCAAGATCTATTCAAAATTGGTGTTGAAGATCTAATGCCATTGATTTGAGACATCCTATATTTGATTCTACATTCATCCAGACTTGTGGATTCAAGGATTCAAATCCTCCACAAGGGTTTCAACATAAGCAAGGTGAATAGTTCCATTTACTTTGTTTATTTACATTACAATTTCAATTACATTTCAAGGTTGATTCCAAATTGGGTTTTGACCAAGGCAAACCCCCCATCCAAACAACAAAACCATTTTTCTTGCAGGTACAGGTACATGACAATGAATTGAAGTTCAGATCTAGATACCCTTTTCGGCAAACTTTCGAGATCTGCGAACAAATTTTTTGTCAAAGCTATTTCGGGTCAAGGTCGACCTTTAGTGGGGGGTAAGATTGTGCCCCGATTCTAAGGTCAAAGTCTCCATCTTTGCATTTCCAGTTTGGAGCAAGTTGCAGAATTTCTTGAAACTGTACACAGGCATTAGAAATTAGTCTTTCCAGATCTGCCTTATTTTGAGGTTAGTATTTGTCTACTATTCATTTAAGATTTCAAGCACATACTTTTCATAACAAAATATAAGGTTTTCTCCTTCATTCATATTCTCCATAGATTGATTCTTTTGTGCATTAACCTTTTGGTTGTTCAATTTGGATCTCTCCCTTGGGAATTTGGATTTAGGGGTGGATCTTGTATTTCCCACACACATATCATATTTATCTATATGTTAAATTCTACCCATCTATAGATAGTATGAGAAGTATGCCTAATTTTGAGGATAAACAATACAAATGCTAAGAATATGGTATCATCATCAGAGGAGGTAGCTGAAGAAATAAGTAATATTTTAGATCTTGACACCATGGAAGATTTATGAAACAATATTAATATGGTGGAAGTTTCAGACATGTGTAAGGAGGGTGATGATCTCGAAGATTAATCTAATTTCATAGAAGGGAATGTGCATTTACAGGATTGTCATGATCAGAATAATGATAAATATAATGAATTCACTAGTCTTCAGACACTTATAGATTTGATGTTTTGTAATAAACCTTTACAATATGATTGATGACTGTGGGGCTCAATATGGATATGTTTCTAGGTCAGAAGTGTGTATATCTATGCAAAATAGAGATGTTGATAACAAAGGATGTCATATTACATATAATTGCACGTATTGTATGATGAGATAAGATGCTGCAAGGAGCATGGGTATAACTTGGCTGATTTGAGAATGCAGATCATTAGAGAATGTGATAGTAATAAGTGTAGCTGGTTAAGGGAAGGTTTCAACATATTTTATTAGGAAAGTCTCAGTATTATCTTCGGATTGATGCCATTTGAATGTGATGAAAATAAGATTGTTGATAGGGGCAAGTGTTGGTTCTATATTTTTGGTGGCTTGGGGCCACCAAATAAGATATGATTTACTTTTTTAAAATGAAGTATGTAATGACACCTTGGCCCAATGGACTTGGTACCTGGTCTTATTCTACCAAAGATAGCTAGATTCTCGCTATGCCCATAGGGGGCATACATCCCTAGAAAGAGCCATAGTTGGGACTTCAAATTTTTGCAAAATTTAAAGTTCCATTTGTTATAAAAGTTGATATAATGTGTGCCCTTTGGAAGGTTGTATCTTGAGATCAGGTGATCCTCATGGCAAGAGGTTTTGCAAGAAGCTTTATATATCCTAAATAAACATATACACAAAATTCTAGATCCATGGGATAAATATTTGGTGTAGTCAGTTTTTATGTCCTAAGGCGATTCATTATTTTTCCACATTCACAAAAATGCATAAGTAACCACTTTTAAAGCTTAATGTCTCAGTAACTAGAGCATTTCAAGTCAACTCAATAATTTCCCTAAATTTTCCACATGACAGTATATCCCCCTACCAATTTTCATAGCTGTATAACTCCATTTGAAAGTTCTTTGATACCCCAACGAAATGCAACTTTTAATATCACACCCTTGATGTTTGTCAATACATGTTCAAGTGGTCTTGTGTATAAACCCATATATTTCATCTAGATAACTATCAAGTCAAACCAATTACCCCATGAAATGGTCTGTATCACAATGAACTCATTTGTAAATTTTTGAAGCCCCGATCATTCATTTAGCATTTTTTATGAGTCAAAACCGAACACAATTTATTCATAATTGTCTATTACACAGTGTCAATATGTGACCAAAGGCTTTGTTTGAATTTTAATATCTCTTGATTGGATGATGATCAAGATAAATGGATTGATCTTATAATTTCTCTATAATATTGTTTACTGGTGTGCAAAGTGGTTGAACCTCATAGTCCAATTCGATACCCTTTTGAGGCCACAACCAAAAGTAATTTTTGTGGAGTTTTATCAATCCAAGTTTTCAAAATGGTTGGAGGCCAAACTTGACAGATGATATTGTGCACCCTTGGAGTAGTTTCTTAGTGTCGTTAGTTGTGTTGTAATCTATGGTCAAATATTTGTCAGCATGCCAGTTCTCAAAGTTTCATGATAAGGTATGAATGGGTTTTTAACTCAACTCCAAATGCAATAAAATCAGTTTGTCTACTTTCACAAGAAGTGTAGAACATACAACTTGATGACTTTGGATCTCATTTTGATCTTGTGAGGATATTGGTTTGAGAAGAATGGTTTATTTGATATTATTATTGTTACAAGTTCATCAATGGAGGATATCAACAAGTTGTGCTGCTTTTGTCATTGGAGGTCACTCACTCCAGATTACTTCTCAATACCAATTTAAAGAAAAATTTAAATGGCCAATTGTTTGAAAAGTGATTTTTTTTTTAGGCTGGGTCCACAACAGACCTGACTAATATCTGGACATCTGTGAACAATGTTTTGAAGTCGATATGAAGGTTTATTCTTGAATGTCTGATATTTATATTAATGTTCATAAAAAGTTACTAGAGGTAGAAGGAGAATATCAAATTATTCAGAATTTTTAACCCATAATAACAAAAAAATAAATTATAACACTCTTATATGGTGGGACTCGTGCATATTTTCCTATTAAGAAAACTCTTCGTGTGCAAGATAATGAGAGTTGAAGTGTTTCCACCAAGTTATATTTATCGAGCAGGCTCGGGAAGTCTACGAAACAGAGTGAAAGTTTCATCAAAAAATGGATTTTGATGTAGCAAGGATCATTTAAGAAGGCCAAAAAGGTTTCATCGAACTATTGAGATTCATCGAAATAAAGAGTGTCGATAAGACACATGGAGAGGTCTCTCCAAAATGTGATATCGATGAAGCTTCATGCATCGGGTATGGTCAAAGTGGTCTCATTGACAGAGGGTGTTACTATTAGGCCCAGAAATGCAATTGCATAAAAGATACTCTCAACATTATTGTCACTTGTTCATCAAGATTGATTACATAAATAAGGCAGTCATCTAGTAGTTCAACTGCTATAGAAAAACTACCAAAACTGAAATATAAACTAATTCATAAACTCTAATGATTAATACGTTAACATCCCCCCCTTAATTTGAAGGGGTTAACATGAAATCAAGGAGCATTTTATACTCCTCAAACTTCGATTGCAGCCATAAACTTTGGTGGAAATAATTGCTGGTTGATCTGAATCATCTTTTGGAAGCCTGTTACTATGACAGGATTTAAAATCCGTTTGAGCTTACCTTTGAACTTACCCTTTTTTTTTTCTTTTCTTGACAGGGTGCAAACTTTTATACTTGAGCCCATTGCTTTAGTGGGTCTCAAATTTTGATAATGAGCCTATTGCTTTGATAGGTCTCAAATTAGGACTTATTTTGTCCATTTTGAATTAGCACAATATGAGTGCACAAAAACTGAAAAATAGCACACATTGGGTGCAATGGACTTGTTCTGTCCATGTTACAATAACTTAAAAATAGCACACATTGGGTGCAATGGACTTGTACTGTCCATGTTACAATTTGATGATAGCACACATTAGGTGCAATGGACTTGTTTTGTCCATTTGTTTGAGAACAACATACATTGAATTGTTGTCATTACTGGACTCACTTGAACTTGAGTCTGACATACCAATTGATGCAAAGAAGATCTGCAACTCACTTTTTAACACGCACTTTCTATAATGATTGCATACCAAATAATGATTCTATCTTTTCAAATTCCTTTATTATAGTTCAAACAATACCAAATAAATGATATACCAATTTGGTGGGACAAGTTCTAATAGACAATCTCACCTTCACTGATTTTTTTTTAATTTAATTTTTTAATTTTTTTTTAAATTTTTTTTTATGTAGGCATTTTACGGTTTGTGATTATACTTGCCACCCTGCAGTCGGTTCCAACTCACACAAGGATGTTATAGACGATCACCATCTCTGCCGAGTTCCAAACATGTGAGTTTCTAACTATTGCTTTGGAAATGAAACAAATATCTTTCGGATAAACCAAACACAAGTAACTCTGCGCAAACGTATTTCTCCTTAACAAAAATGACTGCAGAACACATACACATATAGGCTAGCGATCTTTCCCTTATCTCCAAATGCTGACAACAAACTGCGTGGGTACTCAACAAATCATAACAGTCATTATGAGTCTCTCAGTTCCTTAAGACTGTCACAAACAATACCTCTTCATTACCCTGTGGCGTCAATGGACTGCCGATATCATGATCAGGATTACCAACCTTTCCGACTTCGACACCAGTGTGGATTTTGATAACGGTTCTTGAAAACATTGTAGATTTTAGACTCAAGATTAGTATTCGGTGTTTGAAGTCATTTCTCTGTCATCGTAAACTGTTTCTACCCCGAACTGCAAGAAATGTATATTAAAAATAAAACATAAAAGATTGAATGCATTAACTTTTCGGATTCCTCACGACATTAACAATTTGGTGACATCTGGTCAACTTGGACCGTAATCAATCCACAAACCCACATAGCGGTTTCTCAAAAAACCTGTTGGTGTTACATAACACATTCAACACTTAGCACTGTCGTGAAGATCGAGCATTAATTGAACATTGTTCAATAACAAAAGGAAACTTGATAAATAAACAGTACAGGACTGTTATGAGATGGATCAAAAACATGAACAGATTCTACAATTGGTTCCGTGAACTATTTGTCAAGAGATAACAATAACATTTGAAATAATTACCACTTTGCTAGCATAAGACTGTTAATATCCCAAATCGGGACTTCCACCCAAAACTGACATATACCAAAACCGAGTCTTCAAAAGATTAATAACCGATCCTTATGAACAACAAATAGAATAGGTTCTAGTTGTAACATTATTCTGAACATTACTAAATCCATTTTCCATTTATCAAAATAAGACAACAATTTGAGAACAAGGAAAGATGACAAGAAAGTAAGAACCCGAAGTTCTTGGAAGAAAATCCAATCACTTCTTTATTATTCTGTCTTCTGTTACATTGTATCTTCCTCCATCGATTCTTCTCCATTCTCTCTGCGCTACTCTGATACCACCGTTAGGCCCAGAAATGCAATTGCATAAAAGATACTCTCAACATTATTGTCACTTGTTCATCAAGATTGATTACATAAATAAGGCAGTCATCTAGCAATTCAACTGCTATAGAAAAACTACCAAAACTAAAATATAAACTAACTCATAAACTCTAATGATTAATACGTTAACAGTTACTTTAATAAAATTGGACAGGGGTTTGCATATGACTCCATGAAATATGTGAAGAGGGTTTTAGAATGTTGGAGTAAATACAATTGGCAGTGCAAAAGACTGAATTCCATGATAGTTGCCATTCCCTTCTCTGTGCATGCCAGTAAATACAGAATGCATCACAGAGATATCACTTTCATGTAATACTATGATCACAGATCTATTGAAAATGCTTCAGATCATGTAAAAGATGGCCAAGTATGGACTGGTTCCTTTTAAATTTGCCAACATCCTCTTTTCTGATCTCGGTAGGAGATCTAAACCGAGTATGGAGGTTCGTTGAAGCAAGATGAGTTTTTGATTGACCCATGCTTGCATACGTGTTCGAAATAAAAATCTTTATGAAACTTTCAAATGTAATCAGCAAAGGTAATGCCAAATGGGATAAAAAATATTGCGGATGAACTATTTGACAAAATACCTCAAGCTTGCAGAGGCACGTATATGAATGTGTGAAATATGGGAGTATGCACTATGCATATAAACACTTGTCAACAACACAAGAATTGTTATTAGATGTTGTATTCGCATATATATAAGTTTGAAAATTTGGGAATCACAGATAGAGAATGGTGGTGTGCTTTTGTTGAGAAATGAAGGCCAACAGTCATAATGGTTTTCTTATCTATTTTATTATGACTCTTCATTCTGAAAACTCTTCATATGTAATAATTTGGAGTCTATATATTTGCTACTCCTGCTCATTTGTAATCAACCTTTTGAGAATTAATACAATACTCTACAGTCTGGACGTAGCCACAATTTGTGGTGAACCAGGATAAATCTTGCGTTTGTGTTTTGTTAATTAGTTTAATAATCTGCTATTTTTTTCTCACATATTTAATCCCTTTCAATTGGTATCAGAGCACAAGTTGTGTAGATTGGAAATCTGGGTTGAATTTCCAATGTCTTCAATGAAAAGACAACAAAAGTAGTCTGGGATAAACTTTAGAGCATGTACGAGATGACATCGGCTGCAAATAAAATCTTCATTATGAAGAAACTCTACAAGCTGAAAATGAAGGAAGGGACTGTGATGTCAAATCATATAAATGATTTGAATACTTTATTATGTCAAGCAACCTTAGTTGGTATGACTAAAGATGACGAAGCCAAAGCCATCATCTTGTTATGTTCTTTACCCGACAGTTGGGATCCCGTAGTTACAACTGTTAGCACTTCTAATTCTTCAAAGAAGAAGCTGGTCTACGATGAAGTGGTTGCTACTTTACTTAGTGAAGATATGAGAAGAAGTAACAAAGACACCCCATCTGGTGATGCCCTTACCATGGTTAGCACCGAAATAAGGGGAAGAAGCCAACATAGAAGCAATAATAATAATTACAATTACAATCAAAGGAAATCAAGATCACCCAATCAATCAAAGTCAAGAGGAAGAAATGGAGAGTGCTGGTTTTGTGGCAAACCAGGCCACTCAAAATGAAATTGTAGATTTTACAAGAAAGCACAAGAAAAAGTGAGGAATAGTGAAGCTAATACAACCTATGGAGCGAATGAAGCTGCTCTAGTTCTTTCTACAAGCAACTCAAAATCAGATTCTTGGGTGATAGATTCCAAAGCCTCCTTCCATGCCACTTCATGTACGGATTATTTTCAAAATTATCAAGAAGGCAAATTTGGAGAAGTACTTTTGGGTGACAAGAAGGCATGTAAAATCATTGGAAAAGGTGATGTTGTCTTGCATCTAGAAGGTGGATCCAAATTGCCACTCAAGGATGTTAGACATGTTCCTCAATTAAAGAGGAATTTAATTTCAATCAGCCAACTATATATCCAAGGATTTAAAACAAAACTCACGGATACATGGAAAATAGTCAAAGGTTCATTGGCTATTGCAAAAGGAGAAAAGACCGGTAGCCTCTACATTATGAAACCAATCAATGAGGTGGGAGCTGCTATGACAGTCATAGGCAGCAATGCAACACTTTGGCATCAAAGATTAGGCCACATGAGCAAGAAAGGCCTAGAGGCACTACTCAAGAAGGATCAACTACCGGGTCTCCAATCAACAAACTTGGAGTTTTGTGAACATTGTCTCTACGGCAAGCAAAAGTGGATCAGCTTCTTGAAAGATGGGCATGACATAAAGGAAAAACCATTGGAGCTTGTACACTCAGATGTCTTTGGTCCTATCGAGGTAAGCTCTTTAGGAGGTGCTAAATATTTCGTTACTTTCCTTGATGATTGTGCTAGGAAAGTTTGGATATATATGATGGCAAATAAATCAGAAGTCTTTTCTAAATTTAAAGTTTTCAAAACTCTTGTTGAAAACCAAAGAGGCCACAAGATTAAATGCTTGAAAATGGATAATGGAGGGGAGTTTTATTCACTGGAATTTGATAACTATTGTGCAGATAATGGTATTCGTAGGGTGAAAGTTGTCCCCTACACCCCTCAAGAAAATGGGGCAGCAAAAAGGCTTAATAGAATAATCCTTAAGAAAGCTCGCTGTATGCTTTCCAAGGTAGGTTTGGGAAAAGAGTTTTGGGATGAAGCATGCAATACAACGGTCTATTTGATAAATCGAAGTCCCTCATCAAGGTTGAACTTCAAAATTCTAGAAGAGGAATGGAAAGGAAGAAGAGTTTCATACTCTCATCTTAAAGTCTTTGGCTGTCAAGCTTTTGTATATGTCCCTAAGGAGAAGCAGAGCAAGCTGGATCCTAAATCATAGCCTTGCATATTCATTGGATATGGGGAAGAACAATTTGGCTTCAGACTTTGGAGCTTAACCGATAAGAAAATTATCAGGAGTAGAGATTTAGTCTTTAATGAGAACATATTTCCTCATTCTAAAGATGAAGAAACTCCTACAAAAGAATACATTCCCCTATTTGACATGATGAATAATGGAAATCAAAATCCTTCCACTTACTCACATGTGAATCCTACAACAAACTCTCCAATCTCTGTTCTATCCTCAATACCTCAACAATCACAAAGCTCTTCATCAGAAAGCTTGATGAATGAAAATATTTATGATTGGAACTCATATGATGGCTATTCCCCTGCTCATGGAAATGAATACACAACACATGGCATTCACGACAGTCAACAAATTCATGGTAGGGAGATTTCTTAGGAGAACAAGGAACTCTCTCACAACAACAAAAGTGAAAGACTTAGCGGCAGGGATGTTTTACGTCAGGGCAGACATGAATCACTTCACCGCAGAGAAGACAATGCTAGTTGTGGCAGGGGTGAAAGTTTTTCACCACACGGTGGTCCTCATGAAACTTGCGGGAGTCTCCAACTCCCTCATGATGATCCACATCATCACAGGGACAATGCTAGTTGCCGCAGGTTTGAAGATCTGTCACCAAGCTACGACAAGGATATCGCATTTGGCAGCAGGGTCATTCACGACAGTGATGACATAGCACATGGTTGTCTCGAGCAACAACACAACAACTCCCAGCTCCCTCACGATGGTCTTTAGCAAGGACATGGCACTAATGAAGAAATTGGTCACGGTAGAGAGGAAAGCAATCCCCTGCCACTACATACAAGTTACGACAGAAAGGAAAATAATTCCCTGCCACTACATACTGTGATACCCCAAAAATGGGCTATAGGTTCATTAATCTCCTACATCCTCAAATCGAATGAAATCGACATCAAAGTCCTAACCTAAGGCACATCTGAACATCATCGAATCCTAATTGATTATCATAAATTCTGCATCGGGGAATATTCCTAGCAATATTCCTATTTATCATAATTATCTTTAATTTAATGATTATTTGGCGATAAATCATATTTATCCTAAAATTTGATTAATTGAATATTCTAAATATTTAATTAATTAGATTTAATTCTGCCACTTAATTGTTTAATTAAAGTTAATTCTATTTATTCCTAAATTGTATTATTTAATTTTGACAACAAATCCAAAATCCTATGAATAATTGATTAAATTCTTATTTAATTAATTAAAGCAAGTTGTCAATTTTTAATAATATTGTTTTTGAATAAAAGTTTGAAAAATAATTGATTAACCCATAAATCAATTGTTTTATTTTTCAAAATCAGTTAAGTGGAAAATAAATCACTTTATTTATTAAATTAATTCATATTAAATCATGCACAATCATAAAAGCAATCAACTTTAAAACAATTGCTAATTTCAATTTGTAAACTTTCTAAAACTCAACATTTGATGATGAGTTGAAAAAAAGAACTAAAACTCTATTTTGAGTTAAACTCTGCTTTTGCATGTTTTTATGAGTTAATTATCCTTTATTTAAAAATAACTCAAAAATCAACTTGAGTTATTTGAGTGATTTATGACTTTCTTTCATGCACCTCCAAAGCCCTGGATTTTTATAAATTAAGGCTTCAGCTATCAAATCGATCCATCCACAAATTTGCATACTTACGCTGTCAAAATCAATTCAAGCATTGCACAATCATGCTAGAGAATTGAAATTGGAGGAATCAAAGCTTCTTGTGAATCAACATTTTTGTGAGATCAATCTTGTTTTTGCATTCATTTAGCTTCATATTGCATATCATTGTTAGATAGATTTCATATCAAGTTTCTCATATAGATCAATTTTATATCAAGCTTTCATTCATATTTGCATAGAAAAAAAAAGAAAAGATTAATTTGCATTTATTCCATATCTAGATTTTGCATTCAAATCCTTCGTTTAGGTGTCGTCAATGTCACTGATTTGGGTTCAATCTGAGAAGATCATACTCGCACCTACTAGAAGGTAGTAAATCACCTGGTTATTTTAGTTTCAATTATATTGCACGATCTCGATTATTGCTAACCTCTAATGTTTTACTAAAGTGTTGTGTCCATAGATCAGGTACAAAATTCACACACACATTTTTGGCGCCCATCGTGGGGCCCTAATACGGGTTTCCAATTCAATTCTATCAATTTCTATCTTTTTCTTGTCATTTTCTGAGCCAAAGTTGCAATTTTTAAATTCTGTCTGTACAAATTTCGTACGAGTTTCTAACAAAAGTCATACCAGACTATACCCAATGTCTTACGACAGTGTATTTGATTGAGGATCGTGTTAGACTGTACACACTATCATTTGAAAGTTATAAAGTCGTATGATCTGACACCCAGTGTCGTACGAGTTTTTGGACTATCGTCTAGAAGCACACCCACTGTCGTATGAGTTTTGGCACTAGGTTTTAATTGTCGTTTCATTTTTCAGGGTAGTTTGTCAGATTTGATTTCTAGATTTGGACTAACAGCTAATCTTAACAATTGAAATTCTCTATTTTTGATTGACTCCTACTAGTTTTGATTGGAAAAAGCGCAAGAATTGTAGAAAATAGGTAAAAATCTACTAAGCGCGTTGCGAGGAATTCAGGTAATCTTCTCAGCTGATAGGACTTCAATTTTGGACTTAAAACAAATATCTCATGTGTCTAGCTTGAGTGACTTTTTATTTCTTTCATATCATAGATTTCATTTGGGCTATAAAAATGAACATAGTTTGCTTTCAGCATCTTTGTTACACATAGTAAATAGGCCCTATGAACACTATTTGTGGATCTTGAGAGAGTGGGTTTCCAGTGAAACTCTTCTCAATGAAGGATCCCTTGTAGGTAGGGAGGATACTTTGAGAGTCTCACATTCTACTAGATTTGCATGTCCTCAACTTTTGATTGATACATTCTCTCTCCGGAGAGGTTGATAGATCATGAGTGGTTGACATCATAGATCTTTGTGAGATAATCTTAGTCTTAGCATGTCGGATTTACCTATCTGCTTTGTCTTGGTTAAAAGTGAAAAGGCTAGAGGACTATGCTCTACTCCCTTTTTGGGTAGTATCAGAAACTCAAATCCTTGAATCTGGAACTAGTCTCCATGTGGTATATTTTGTGAGTCACCTTTAGAGAGGGTTAACCATAGTGGACATTCCCTTAATTGGGCCAACCACATTGACAAAACCTCAAGTGGTAATAGCCATTTTCACCATGGTAGTGACAACCACTATATAAATGTCCTTGTGGAAGAAATCTTCACATGTGTGGTTCATTGTTGGGTTGTTAGATCTCCCTAGCAGCCCTTGGTTGATTAAATTCTCGGACTGTGTCAAAACCCTGGTGCGCTGGGATTGGAGTTCACCCCTTTGGATCATAAAAGTTGCAGAGTTAGACCATTGCTAAAAACCCTAGCGAGGCCAAATTTTCATTTTTAGGAATATGTGCGTTATTGAAAAAACTTTTTGGAACATACATAATTAGCACTCCTAGGGATTAGCACAATTTGGTCACTTGATTGTTCATGCACAAGGTTGCTTTTTCCCTTGTTCATTATTTTCAGACGTGCTTGAAATCACTTGCTTGTTGTTTCGCGTGCTTGTTTATCTACTTGGTTACTAAAAATGAACAAATCCGGTATAATCTTCAAATCTGGACTATACAATTGGAAAAAACAAATCCAAAACTAAAAACCCTAAATTTGCAAAAAATTGAAGTGAAATTCCTTTCTGGAGTCAAAAGTCATCCTAGAGAGTAATAAAGTCGTATGAGTCTTGAGCAATTGTCATTTTAGAACTACCCAACTGTCGTATGATAGAGAACCCAGTGTTGTACGAGTCTTGTTGCCAGTCCAATTCAAAAAGTCAAATCCTGCTATCAACTGTCATGCGAGTTTTGCTGCAATCATATGAGTTTTGTCAATTGTCATTTCATAGCATACCCACTGTCGTACGAACCTGTAGAAAGTCATTTGGAAAATTTTGAAAAGTTGTCCAGAAAGTTGTCAAAATTGCCAGATACCCAATGTTTTCAGCCTAGTTCCAGAATCTGTCGAACAAATCACTGTGTCAGGAACAGAGTAGCAAACTAATGAGAATCCAATCATTTTCCTAAAGTGACCTTTTGAATCCGATTCAGCCTTCTATTTTATCAATTTGAGTCTTTATCATCTTGTGTCAAAACCTTGTCATAACTATCAATTTTCAATCAATCTTCAAAATGACTAAGTGTTGTGATATCTTGTCTGCTATCTTTTGGGAATCTACCCATACATCCAAGGCATAGTATCCCTCATCTAAGTCAAATCTATGCTTCAATCAATCAAACCTTGATAAGGTTGCATCATCTGATCATCTTTATTTAGTCTTTACGAAGATGAAGGTCTTGGCAACTTTCTATTAAAAACTGGTTACATTCCTCCTTCATCAACTCACGGGGGTAATCAAAAAACTCCGCCTCGATCTATCCCAGGGAGAACTCCTACCATGTCTCAAGCAGGGACAAACATTGGTTCTCACAGAACTCAATCTCAACATGGAGTAGATCAGGAACCCATGCCTGAAGAAATTGCTCAATATCAAAATGATGATAACTTCAAAAGAATGATGAAGCATTTCTTGAAAGAAGACAGAGAGACATACTTCTTAGAATTAGCTCATCAAGGAGCTAAACTTCCTCCCAACTTTAATGTTGAAGATATCATTATGCATGAGGAAGAAACTCCACTCATAGCTATGATGAAACAGATGCATGCCATGCAAGTCAAACTTAACAAACTTGAGAAAGAAAAGGAACCCAAAGAGTTCTCTATGGAGGCCCTATGTCCTTTTCCATTTGAAAAAGACTTGTACATGCCACCATTCCCAAAAAGAGTGGAGATGCCTAAGTATGATAAGTATGATGGACACTCAGATCCCCAAGATCATGTCAAAGAATTTTGTACACAATCTATGGAGTTCATGCACAAACCATCCTATCTGATGCATCTCTTTCCTTGATCTCTAGGGGGAGCTGCCATTCATTGGTTCTCTAGATTGCCTTCTACTATCAAAACTTTTGAGGAGTTGATCAAATTGTTCTATCAGTAATACTCATACAATATCCAACATCCAGTCACCATGATCGATATCTACAATCTCAAGCAATATCCAGGAGAACCATTCCTAACATTTCTCAAGAGATGGAGGGAGAAATTCTCTTTATATGCTAGGCCTATTCTAGAAACTGAAAAACTAGAAATCTTCATCAATAACCTTGTTCTAGAAATCAACTATCCTCTACAAATGTAAGATCATACATCTTTTGATAAGATGGTAGACAATGCTATCAAAATCGAAAAAGTTCTTGTGAAAAAAGGAGAAATCACACTTCAAAAAGACAAGTACGAATCTGGATCCAGTTCTAAAGACAAGAACAAAAATTGGAACAAGAATAAAGGCATTGTCATAGATGGTGCTATTGATACTATCTGTGCCCCATCAAAGGCACCATCTTTCAATCTAACTATTGGTACCCAAGCCATAAAAGATTCAAAACAAAAGGTACCCGAATCATCTCAAAAGAAGCCAGAGTATAAAAAATGGTCCGCTGATAATAAATGAGCGTTCACTCCTCTTGGAGAATATTTAGAATCAACAATGAGAACTCTGCTAGCCAATAACATCATCTCTTTGCCTGAGATCCAACCATCTGATTCTGAGCCTAAACCAAAATGGTGGGGAAAGAACGAATTCTATGATTTCCATCGGGGTAAAGGTCACAAAACTAATAACTACTTATGCTTGAAACATACTATTCAAGATCTGATTGATAAAAGAGATATCACCATTGACAATCATAAGAGCAATAACGATCATACAACATTCACAGAACCATTTTCAAAACATGTTCAAGAAGTTTCATCTTCTCAACCTAATATGGGGGCAAAGGTCAATTATGCTTACCCTGGAAATAATGTTGTTATCAATATGGTTGAACCTTGTCTCTTTGAACATTACAATGTCATCACAATTATGTGAAGAGATAGAGATCATTCTTCAGCTAACGCAGTTACTAGATCACAAGCTAAGGCACATCTGAACGGACAAATCCTAGATTCATCAAATGTCCCTAAGATGCCCTTCAATCTTTCTTCCACTTCCAAACAGAAGGCTGCTTCTAAATCTTCCAATCCTAAAGATACAAGGTCAACATCTTATAGCATTGTTCAACAAATCCAACACACTAATGCAAAAATCTCCATGTTTGAGTTGCTTCGAATATCTCCAGCTCATAGAGCTATTCTAGACAAATCTTTGCTCGGATCCAATGTTCCTGATGACCTTGATTTAGATAGGTTCCAGACTATGGTTGGACATCTTACATCTCTGCAATATATCTCCTTTTCAGAAGAAGATAACTCCTTGAGTCACCCACATAACTAGCCCTTGCATATAGAAGTCTTGATCCAGAACCGTAGAGTCAAATGTGTGTTGATAGATGGGGGCGCTGGCCTAAATATTTGTTCTTACAGCTTGGTCACACAATTGGGATTTTCAGAAATGGCTATTGATCCTAGAAAGAAGATAACTATAAAAGCCTATGATGAACAAGAAAGATCTTCTAAAGGCACCATTGTCTTACCTATTAGAGCAGGTCCGGTCATCAGAGATACTATATGTCAAGTGCTTGATCTACCTTTGGCCTACAACATTCTTCTAGGGAGACCATGGATACATGAAATGCAAGCTATTCCTTCTACATTCCACCAATGTTTGAAATTTCCTTATGCAGGAGTAGAGGTCACTATTCCAGCAGACATATCTACCACTTGCAATACATTGAAAGAAGGTGCGGATAAACTTGTGCCCAATAACAGAGAATCTTCCATTAAGTCAACAAAAGAAGCATCAACTTCTAAAATGGAAGATATTGCCAAAGACGTCCATATCAAAGAAAATAGTATGGGAGAATATACTATAGAGCCAGTCTTATCTTTGACGTCTCTCCCTATTTCACCTAAGTCTTATGGGCAATCTTTGAAACAATCCAAACCAGACTCTAAAGAACCTCTTGAGGTATATAAGAAGAATTTTGTAGCAGAACAAGTCTCCAAGCAAGAATTTGAAGAGGATGAAGCTGTGCTTGCATGGCTATACAAAGATGAATCTGAATCCTATGATACTCAAACTAGTAACTCAGCAGTGCCAAATGATCCTTCTAAGTCATATGGCCTACGAGATAAATTGATAGCTAAGATGGGATATCTAGGTAAAGGACCTCTAGGAATCAGAGGAGAAGGTCTTGAGGCACCTATCCCACATACTGGTAGAGAAAATAAAGACAAAGTTGGCTTAGGATTTAAAAAGAAATCCTTTCACCTCAAAGGTAATTGTTCTCATGTCATAGAGCAGATTGCACCAGGAGAGGCCCTTCTTAAGACAGAAGAAACATAACCATCAGATAGTGATTCAGACAGCTCATAACTCATTCCCTATGAAAAATTGCCTAAAGAGATCAAAGACCTTCTTGATGCAGAAGATGATCCTATCAGAAGAATCAATGTAGTAGAAACACAAGAACCTACTATAGAACAAGAGATAGTTGCCACACAAGAACCGGCTAATCTCGAAACTAATCAAACAGACCAAGAAGAAGGTGGTAGTTATTCTAAGATAGATTCCCATGAGTATGAATACAAATCAAAATCTGAGGGTAACCCTTCTTGGGGTATTCACCCTGGCTTTACTCATGTTCTTAGATTTCCTAGAGGCATAGATGAAGAATCTAATGACTATGAATGGGGAGCCATTCCAAAAGAAGATGAGCTTATTACAAAAAAACATGTTGATGTTATTCACCAATATGCACCTGAACCCAACGTAAGTCTAGGGCGAAGTAACGAACTTATTGAGTCTGATCCACCAATGGCCAAATTGGACTTCCACAATGACATTGAGCCTATTCATGAATTGAATGTCTTAAGTTGTAATATCACCTTTGAACTCGAGTGTTTGGTTACGACCAATGATGATAGATCCATATCTGTAAACACTATCTCCCAATCTTTCCCCACTTTGACTATCCAATATCCAAACCTTATTGATCAAACCTCCACAAATCCCAGCCATGGTATTTATACCTTCCCGAATGACTATGCCCTTGCTTGCTACCTCAATGCAGTTGAGCCTATGAGGACTTCCATCAGTGAACCGAACATTAGCATGACAGAGTCGGACATCAAGTATCTTAGTCAAAAGAATAAGAATAAAAAGAAAAAGAGTTCTGAGGGTGAAAACCACTTTGTGGCAGTCTTAGAACCTACAAAAGTAAAAATAAAAGATGTATCCGAAGGTGAAAACCTCTTTGAGGCACCTAAGGATGAGATATTTGATGTCCTTCCAAGTCATTTACTAAACAGATCTCCAGTTCTAATTGAGCCCACTCAATCCATCAACTTGGGAACAACAGAAGAACCACAATTGATTCATGTAGCACAATCTTTATCAGAAGAAGAGGCAAAAATTTACAACATTCCTAACAGAGAAGAAGATCAACTTTGCATGGAAATATTCAGATATGCTAGGGTTGGACCCTAATCTCATAATGCATCATTTATCTATAGCTCCAAATGTCAAACCTGTCAAACAAAAATTGAGAAAGATGCATCCTCATGTTGCACTCTTGGTAAAAGCCGAATTGGAGAAGCTCCTGAAAGCCAGATTCATTCGAGTTATTGACAATGTAGAGTGGATCTCTAATATTGTACCTATTTCAAAACTAGATAAATCAATCAGAGTGTGCACAAACTTTAGAGATGTAAATAGAGCATACCCTAAGGATGATTTTCCACTACCTAACATTGATATAATAGTGGACATGATTGAGGGTTTTGAGATGTACTCTTTAATGGACGGTTTTTCTGGATATAACCAAATAAATTTTTTTCCAGAAGATCAAGAGAAAACTACTTTCACATGTGCATGGGGCACCTTCTATTGGAATGTTATGCCATTTGGGCTTAAAAATGTTGTGCTACATATCAAAGAGCCATGACATCTATTTTTCACGACATGATGCATATAACTATGGAGGATTATGTTGATGATACTTTAGAAAAATCTATGATTAGAGCTGAACATCTAAATGACTTGAGCAAAATACTAGACAGAATGGAAAAATTTAGTCTCAGACTAAACCCTAAGAAGTGTGCTTTTGGTGTCACTTCTGGAAAGCTCTTAGGGTACATAGTCTCAAAGAAGGGTATTGAAGTTGATCTAGCTAATGTAAAGGCTATAATGGAGATGCAACCCCCAAAGAATATTAGTCAAATGAGGACATTGCAAGGAAGAGTTCAATCTATCAGAAGATTTATATCACAGCTTGTGGACATATCACAACCTTTTACAAAAACATTACATAAAGGTGTGACCTTTGCATGGAATGAAGAATGTGAGAAAAACTTTGATCATATCAAACAATATCTATCAAATCCTCCTATCTTGATGCCTCCTATTCACGGGAAGCCATTGATCTTATATGTCTCCGCAACAGATACATCACTGGGGGCATTGCTAGCACAACATGATGAGAATAAAAAGGAAAGAGCTATATATTATATCAGTAGAACATTGGTTGCATATGAAAAGAACTATTCAATGATTGAAAAAGCTTGTCTAGCTGTGATCTTTGCATCACAAAAATTGAGACACTACATGTTAGCTCATACCACACATTTGGTAGCTAAAATTGATCCACTAAAATATCTACTAAGCAAAGTTGCTCTCACAGGTAGATTAGCCAAATGGGTCATGCTCTTAAGTGAATTTGACATTGAATATGTGGAAAGAAAAGCTATAAAAGGATAGGTAATTGCTGATCAATTGGCTGATGCACCTATGATTGATGATACACCAATGCAAATGGAATTTTTGGATTCCTCTATCATGACTCTTTCTTCTAGAGAATGACTATTATTCTTTGATGGCTCCTACACATAGAATGGATCTGGAGTAGGCATATTGTTCATAACCCCTCAAGGATACTCAATTCCAAAAGCATTCAGATTAAAGTTCCCTTGCACAAACAATATTGCAGAATACAAAGCCCTTTTGAATGGTATGAAACTAGCAATTGAGTGGAGAGTAATAGAGATACACATTCATGGAGACTCTCAACTTGTTATCCATCAAGTTAATGATGTGTACCAAACTAAAGATGAAAAGCTCATTCCTTACAAGAGAATGGTAGATGATCTTAAGAAGTATTTCATATCTATCACATTTGAGCAAATTCCTAGAACAGAGAACAAGGCTGCCGATGCAATGACAACACTATCTACTTTATTATAGTAGCTTGAACATGAGTTACGCTACGAGTTCCTAGTGGAAGCACTATCTTATCCTGCATATGACTCCCCTGAAACCCGCATGATTTGCACTATTGTAGGTCATGATTCATCCAGATACAAAAACCTATTTTCCTATCTCCAAGACCAAATCATTCCCGATACCTTCAACCACCATGAAAAGAGATACCTTATTTGTAATGCCTCCTGATATGTCATCATTGGTCACGATCTATACAAATGAGGTCTAGATGGTACGCTACTTAGATGTTTAGAACGGGAAGAGTCTCAACGTGCATTAGAGGAAGTCCATGAAGGTATTTGTGGGTCACACTTGAATGGTTTAACACTAGCTTGAAAAATTATTAGGGCTGGGTACTATTGGCTTGAAATGGAGAAAGAGGCTATCAAATTTGCTAAGAATTGTCAAAAGTTTCAAGTACATGGCAACCTAATTCATGCTCCAGGGAGAGATCTAATTCCTTTCACCACACAATGGCCTTTTCATCAATGGGCCTTTGATCTTATAGGAGCTATTCATCCTCACTCTTCTAATGGACATACCCATATAATCACAGCTACAGATTATTTTACAAAATGGGTAGAAGCAGTCCCTTTGACACAAGCAACTGGAAAACAAATATCTATGTTCATATTGAACTATATCATATGCAAATATGGGATCCCACATTCTATAATCATAGATAATGGGGGACAATTCAAAAATAAAGACCTAGATGATCTATGTGCCAAATTCAAGATCACGCAACATTGGTCTTCTATCTACTATCCTCAAGGGAATGGACAAGCAGAGGCCTCAAACAAGAATCTCTTGAAAATCTTGCACCGAACAGTTAATAAAATAAGAAGAGACTGGCATCTCATGATCAATCCAGCTCTCTGGGCCTACAGAACTAGTATTAGAATGCCCACTGGGGCTACTCCATTCGCTTGAGTTTATGGGTCTGAAGCGGTACTACCTATTGAGGTTGAAATCCCATCACTAAGAATCAAAATGCATGGTCTAGTAACTGATGATGACTATAGAGTGTCTAGGTTGCAAGAACTTGAACTACTAGATGAGCACAGACAAGCAGCGTATGATCATCTTAGAGTATATTAGAAAAGAATGTCTAGAGGCTACAACAAGAAAGTCAGACACAAAGAATTTCAGGTTGGTGATCTAGTCTTGAGAGAGAATCCTAAAAATCAATCACATTGAGAACGCAAGGGAAAGTTTGAACCCAACTAGTTGGGTCCCTTTGTTATCACTGCTACTTTTGGCTCTGGTGCCTATTAACTCTCAATGACTGAAGGAGAATAGCTTCGAGAACCAATCAACATTTTCCATCTGAAGAAATTCTACGCCTAAGGCATTCAGTCTATGGTAAAATGTCCTGAAAAAATCTTAAAAATTGGAAAAAGTCCTGAAAAAATGAACATCTTGGTGAAAACCTAGCAATAGGCACCTTGATGATTCACAAAAAAATTGAAAAAATGAAAAATACAAAAAAAATGAGAAAAAGAAAAAAGTGCCTTGGTGAAAACCTGGAAACAGGCGCCTTGGTAGCAAAAATAGAATCTTTGCCAAGATGGTGAAAACCCAGCAAACGGGTGCCACTTGTTTCAAAATGCTCCATCTATCAGCACAATCTTGGTCTTTCCTAGCTTTTAGTCTTGCTTTAGTTTGTACATATCTCCTGGTTTGTTTTTGCTTTTCTGTTTTCAATAAGTCAGTTTGTACACCAATCAGCTCAAGCGTCTGTATCTTATCAAAGTTAAAACTTGGGGGCAATCAATGTCATATCCTATGGCCTCCAATGTACCTTAGACATGTCATTCCAGTCTAAGTCCTTTGAAGCTTCATCTGAGTCAATTAGTCTATCTTGTCTCCAGAAAGGATTTTGCATCTACAACAACGCAATCAAACACAAATTGAAAACAATCTATGCTTTTTATATGCTTTTGTCTCCTTGTATGCTTACTGATTCACATTGAGATTTTTGCATATTATGTTCCCTTGAGCTCTTCGATGATGTCCTTTACAAGATTTAGAGAGTGATGACTAGGGGCATAATCTTTTCTTTGTTTTCTTCTTGTATGTGAAAATCTAACAACTTTGGAAATTCTGGATTGAAATGGTGTCTGACTGTAAGAGCCTCTATCTCAAATTGGATGGCCATGCGTACCTCGACCATTGATACCTGAAAAATTCAAGGAAGTTTGATCTAACTATTTTGAGTGAGTTCTTGTGAAATGCGATCTTACCTAAGGAGGTGAATGATAAAGGGTCACTACGGGTAATTCACATTGGATTTAGAATGATCTCTTAACTGTTTGATGTGTTTGTACACAAGGCGTATTCAGGTCATCACAACGTCTATGTTTTGATGCTTATACAAATTACTATATCAAAATGGACATGATATTCCAGTCATCCTGGCGTTTGTGCCTTGGTGCTTATATCTAATCTGACATTCCAAAAATAAAATCAATATTCATATATCTATGGTTGATTGACTAGTGGATGTTGTATGATTCCTGCGCATACAAATCGATATTCATATGTCTATGGTTTCATAACTAGTGGGCATTGTATTGATTTATCTGGTTACCTAAAAATTCAATGATGAGAATGACCGACACATGATCAGTGACTAGGTCCTAGGTCTTAGGTTGCATTTCATTCTGCATGTCTCTTTGCATTTTGCATGTTTGCTTGATCTCATAGTGGTTGGCTAAACTTCAATGCTTAAATGATTCTTCAAATCACATCTTCAAATCTAATAAGAGCTGAATCTCACACGAAGGTTCCTCCAATGAAACAGCAAGTAAAATCCTTTTTCAGGATCAAAATCAAAATCTAAGATCATTCATATTATTAACTACTTGCATAATCGACCTTCAATCATCACAAGAAATCTACAATTCAACTTAACTAATTATCTTAAATCAAACTATCAAAATTTCAACTTGGTCAACCATGGTCAACTCATGGTCACACCTAGTCAAACTTGGTCTCCAGGACCTCTAAATGATACAAAATGCATTCTTGAACGTGTTTAACCACTTCTCCAATCAATTAACATGCTTCTAAACTATAACATTGACTTTTCTTGTCAAATTTCAATTTTAATCCCAAAGGGGGCATGGTATTGCACATCATTCAAAGTCTGCAATCTAAATTTGAAATCATATCTTTCCTCAGTAATCAAGACAACAACCACGTCTAGTTGCTGATTCATCAAAAAGACCTCATCGCTCGGGGCAAATCAATCATCACTCGGGGCATATCAGATTCATCAAGATCCATATCAATCTGGTATTCTCTTAATCTTGTAAATTGTATCAATTTTTGCAACTATCGGTTCAATTGTGTTATTTCCTTGGTTCTTCAGAAACTGAAGGGTTCAGATGTGATACCAATGTGATTCAATATAAGGACAATCGGGTTTGGAATCAGTCACTCACTTCTTCGCAATCATAAAGTTCAGAATCAGGTGTTTTGACACTTTTTCACAATCATTGATTCATTTGCTGTTATAGTTAACATTATCTTTGGTCATTCAAGACCTATTATCTTCATATCAAATCTTTCAATCAATTTCTATTTCATATCAATTTCAATTTCAAACATCAGTTTCAACATCACACACAGACTATCTTTGAACCACTGTGCTTTGCACAATAATTCAAAGAGGGGCAAAATGTAATACCCCAAAAATGGGCTATAGGTTCATTAATCTCCTACATCCTCAAATTGAATGAAATTGACATCAAAGTCCTAACCTAAGGCACATCTGAACATCATCGAATCCTAATTGATTATCATAAATTCTGCATCGGGGAATATTCCTAGCAATATTCCTATTTATCATAATTATCTTTAATTTAATGATTATTTGGCAATAAATCATATTTATCCTAAAATTTGATTAATTGAATATTCTAAATATTTAATTAATTAGATTTAATTCTGCCACTTAATTGTTTAATTAAAGTTAATTCTATTTATTCCTAAATTGTATTATTTAATTTTGACAACAAATCCAAAATCCTATGAATAATTGATTAAACTCTTATTTAATTAATTAAAGCAAGTTGTCAATTTTTAATAATATTATTTTTGAATAAAAGTTTGAAAAATAATTGATTAACCCATAAATCAATTGTTTTATTTTTCAAAATCAGTTAAGTGGAAAATAAATCACTTTATTTATTAAATTAATTCATATTAAATCATGCATAATCATAAAAGAAGTCAACTTTAAAACAATTGCTAATTTCAATTTGTAAACTTTCTAAAACTCAACATCTGATGATGAGTTGAAAAAGAGAACTAAAACTCTATTTTGAGTTAAACTCTGCTTTTGCATGTTTTTGTGAGTTAATTATCTTATATTTAAAAATAACTCAAAAATCAACCTGAGTTATTTGAGTGATTTATGGTTTTCTTTCATGCACCTCCAAAGCCCTGGATTTCTATAAATTAAGGCTTCAGCTATCAAATCGATCCATCCACAAATTTGCATACTTACGCTGTCAAAATCAATTCAAGCATTGCACAATCATGCTAGAGAATTGAAATTGGAGGAATCAAAGCTTCTTGCGAATCAACATTTTTGTGAGATCAATCTTGTTTTTGCATTCATTTAGCTTCATATTGCATATCATTGTTAGATAGATTTCATATCAAGTTTCTCATATAGATCAATTTTATATCAAGCTTTCATTCATATTTGCACAGAAAAACAAAAATATAGATTAATTTGTATTTATTCCATATCTAGATTTTGCATTCAAATCCTTCGTTTAGGTGTCGTTAATGTCAGTGATCTGGGTTCAATCTGAGAAGATCATACTCGCACCTACTAGAAGGCAGTAAATCGCCTGGTTGGTTTAGTTTCAATTATATTGCACGATCTCGATTATTGCTAACCTCTAATGTTTTACTGAAGTGTTGTGTCCATAGATCAGGTACAAAATTCACACACACACATACCCATGGCAGGCTTAATACAAGTTATGACAGAGAGGAAACCAGTCACGGTAGGGAACATGGTAGGGAGTAGGCAGCTTTCACATGGGATCTACCACTACACAATCTCGGCAGACATGAAATGAATCACAATAGAGAAGAGAACAATTACAAAGCACACGACTGTCATGAAACAGCTCTAAGCAGAGAAGAAGTTATTCCTGGCAGGCATGATACTCACATCAGTCCACAGTTACTTCACGATAGGCATGAAACTTTTTTGGAGACTCTAAGAGTTAGTAATTTGGGGAATAATAGAGGGAATGAAATAGAGAGACAAGGAATTAAACATACAAGAACTACGACTTCTGGCTCTCCATTTGAGCTAGTCCAAGATCAAACAGAAGACATTGAACCTTAATTAAGAAGATCCACCAGACAGAGAAGAATGTTAGCTAAATACTTAGATTATGAGCTATTGTTCGTTGAAGAAGCAGAACCTACAATCCTTGTCTCAGAATTTGCAGAACCATCAACATTCAAAGCTACTCTCAAAGACGTTAACAGTGATAAATGGAAAACAACGATGCATGAGGAGATGGACTCCTTACTCAAAAATCAAACCTGGGAATTGGTATCTCTTCCACCAGATAGAAGACCACTTAGAAACAAGTGGGTATACCAGATAAAAGATGAAGATGAAGGCAGAAAACACTTCAAGGCCAGATTGGTGGTAAAGGGGTTTGATCAAGAAAAGGGGATAGACTTTAATGAGATCTTCTCACCAGTTGTCAAAATGACAACTATCTGAACAGTCTTGGGATTAGCAGCAGCATGGGATCTTGAGTTGGAATAGCTTGATGTGAAGACCGCATTCCTACACGGTGATGTAGAAGAAGAGCTATATATGGAGCAGCCTCAAGGATTCGTCAAGAAAGGACAAGAGCACCTTTATTGCAAACTAAATTGGAGTTTGTATGGCCTCAAACAAACTCCAAGATAGTGGTACATAAAGTTTGATTGTTTCATGGCTGAAAACAATTTCACAAGATGTGAATCAGACCCATGTGTCTACTTCAAGAGACTTTCTAATGGTGAATTCATCATTCTCCTTCTTTATGTTAATGATATGTTAGTGGTTGGCACAAACAAAAGAATAGTCAATGAGTTAAAGGAGAAATTGGCAAGGAAGTTTGATATGAAGGACTTAGGGGCAACCAAGAAGATTCTTGGCATGACAATCACAAGAGACAGGAAGAAGGAAATTACATTATCTCAACAACAATACATTGGCAAAGTTGTTGAGAGGTTTGGCATGGCTGATGCTAAAGTTGCTCCTCTTCCTCTTGCTGGTCATTTTCGCTTAAGTTCTGAATTGTGTCCTCAAACACAAGAAGAAAAGGACTTCATGGAGAAAATTCCATATAAATCCGCAGTTGGCAACATCATGTATGCAATGGTTTTTACTCACCTCGACATTGCTCATGCAGTGGGAGTTTTGAGCAGATTCATGAGCAATCCCAAGAAAGCTCATTGGGAAGCTGTTAAGTGGATACTAAGGTATCTAAAAGGAACTTCAGATTATGCATTATGCTTTGGAGGAAATCAAGTTCAGCTGCAAGGTTACACTGATTATGATCATGCCGGAGAATTGGACAAATGAAGGTCTACCACTGGATATACCTTCACGTTTGCTGGAGCTACCATCAATTGGGCTTCAAGGTTGCAACATTGCATTTCTCTTTCTTCAGCTGAGGCTGAATACTTAGCTCTTTTCGAAGGTGCAAGGGAAATGATTTGGCTTCAGCAATTGTTTGGTGATTTGAAAGTGCATCAAAATGAGTATAAACTATTTTGTGACAGTCGCAATGCTATCTTCATGACTCATAATCACTCTTCACAACGTCGCTCTAAGCACGTTGACACACATGCTCACTTTGTTCATCATGCAATTGAAGAAGGAAAGTTGGAAGTTGTCAAGATCGATACTAAGATCAACCCGACAGATATATTCACCAAGGTTGTCACCAAAGAGAAGTTTGATTGTGTAAAGACTTCTCTTGGCCTTGTGAAGAAAAGATAAGTTAGTTCTTCAGCAGGGTATTGGGTGATCAGTTGTAGCATGGTTGTCCTTCAAGTGGGAGTTTGTTGAGGAATGAAGGCCAACAATCATAATGGTTTTCTTATCTATTTTATTATGACTCTTCATTCTGAAGACTCTTCATATGTAATAATCTGGAGTCTATATATTTGCTGCTCTTGCTCATTTGTAATCAACCTTTTGAGAATTAATACAATACTCTGCAATCTGGACGTAGCCACAATTTGTGGTGAACCAAGATAAATCTTGTGTTTGTGTTTTGTTAATTAGTTTAATAATTTGCTGTTTGTTTCTCGCATATTCAATCCCTTTCAACTTTTAGATCATGTTGAGATGAGCCTTTGTCTAATGTTCACAGTGGAGATGCTCTATTTGAAATGAAAGCTTTGAAATAGGATATAAGTATCCATTAATTTATAATGAGGAATAGAAGAGCAACACATGTGATGCGATTGCAACATGTATCCCTGAAAAATAGTTTACCAGATATTGGGGTTCGTGAACAGAGCCTAGGCACCCATCGAAGGACATAGGGAACATGAAGTATTTCTAGCATGCGAAGTGTTTGACAATATGCTTCTTGAAGGGTGGTCTCTGGATGAATTAATCACAGAAGATTGCAATGATTACAAGAGTTGAAGATAATGGGTTAATTAAATAGGCTTTGAAGTTGTTGAAGATGCACTTGCAAATAGTAGATCGATGCTCCAACTGATACTAGCATCCAAATAAAAACCAAATGAAACTGAAGGACAAAATTTGACTCATAGGATACTTTGGAACAGAGTATGCATGTTGACCAAGGTGTATTGATTAACCTTAATTTTTTGTGGAACAAGGATTGGAAATACATTTGATAAATGCCATGAAAATGAGACTTAATTTGGTCCTCATGACACTTGGGTGAACTTGAGATTTGGCTGACAAAATTATCCTAGATACATATAATCCCATGATACACTGTGACTTCAGATACATAGAGTGAAGACTTAAAGAGAACGTTGTCTGGATTTATTCAGATAGATCTTCTTGGTAATAGATATTGGATTGATCTTAGTGAATGAATTATTACCACAACAGATAAAGGGGCCGCATGCATAAATATGTTGAGAACTCCACAAGCCCATCCAACCACTGTAACTCTATTACTTTTAGGAACAAGGAAAATTGCACTTCCAATAATTGTGCCCATTATTATCAATGATGCAACTTTGAACAGAAAAATCCAAGCCTACACAAGCACAAGATGAATAATGTGATTATTTATTGAGACACAATTTATCATCAACTCAATAAAATATATTATAAAATAATTTAAAGTTTAGGGAAAGGTATCAATAGTGGCTTGGGGTCTAATAAACACTCTCTTTTTATCATAGTGACCTTCCAATAGCAGTTCACTTAAATAATGTCACATATACCAATAGTCAATCATTTATATACCAATGGTGGATGACTTATGTACTAGTAGTTGATAATTTTTTCTTATTTTTTAAAGCTTTTTTGATACATGATTGACCCATTTGTGCACTACTATTAGAGATTTGTGAACCACTATTGGGACATTTGTGCACCATACTAGGACATTTGTCCACAAGTACTAGCGAATGGTTATTGGTGCAATAGGGGTCATGTCTCGGTAGACACTTCAAAATGACTACTTTTTGACCCTTCCACATATAATTACTCCTACAACGTGCATTGTTAATACCCAGAAGCTGAAATTTTAGCTTTTTGCAGTTAAGTAGAATACAGAGACAGCTAAAAAAATTGTCACAATCCATATAGTTTGCTACCTCAATTAAACATGCAAAATTAGCTATAACACTATTGATACCTTTCCCCTATATATCAATTTTTTAGAAAATTTTTTGAATTTGATTGTGCAAAATTTTTCTTACTGTTTGGATGAAGTTATTTCATATTTATTATTAAGAATTCAAATTTTTTTTGATGCTTTGATCCAAATATTAAAAATTTAATTCAAATTAGGTGATCCTCATGACAAGAGATTTTGCAAGAAGCTTTATATATCCTAAATAAACATATACACGAAATTCTAGATCCTTGGGATAAATATTTGGTGTAGTCAATTTTTGTGTCCTAAGGTGACTCATTATTTTTTCACATTGACAAAAATGCATAAGTAATGGTCACTTTTAAAGCTTAATGTCTCAGTAACTAGAGCATTTCAAGTCAACTCAATAGTTTCCCTAAATTGTCCACATGACAGTATATCCCCCTACCAATTTTCATAGCCTTATAACTCTGTTTGATAGTTCTTTGATACCCCAACCAAATGCAACTTTTAATATCATGCCCTTGATGTTTGTCAATATACATGTTCAAGTGGTCTTCTGTATAAACCCATATATTTCATCTAGATAACTATCAAGTCAAACCAATTACCCCATGAAATTGTTTGTATCACAATGAACTCATTTGCAAATTTTTGAAGCCCTGACCATTCATTTAGCATTTTTTATGAGTCAAAATTGAACACAATTTATTAATAATTGTCTATTACACAGTGTCAATATGTGATTGGAGGCTTGGTTTGAATTTTAATATCTCTTGATTGGATGATGATCAAGATAAATGGATTGATCTTATAAATTCTCTATAATATTGTTTACCAGTGTGCGAAGTGGTTGAACCTCATAGTCAAATTCGATACCTTTTTGAGGCCACAACTAAAAGTAGTTTTTTTGGAGTTCTATCAGTCCAAGTTTTCAAAATGGTTGGAGGCCAAACTTGACAGATGATATTGTGCACCCTTGGAGTAGTTTCTTAGCGTCGTTAGTTGTGTTGTAATCTGTGGTTAGATATTTGTCAACACGCCGATTCTCAAAGTTTCATGATAAGGTGTGGATGGTTTTTTAACTCGACTCCAGATGCAATAAAATCAGTTTGTCTACTTTCACAAGAAGTGCAGAACATACAACTTGATGACTTCGGATCTCGTTTTGATCTTGTGAGGATATTGGTTTGATAAGAATGGTTTATTTGATTTTTTGATGAGGTTATTATTGTTACAAGCTCATCAATGGAGGATATCAACAAGTTGTGCTACTTTTGTCATTGGAGGTCACTCACTCCAGATTACTTCTCAATACCAATTTAAAGAAAAATTTAAATGGCCAATTATTTGAAAAGCGATTTTTTTAAGGCTGGGTCCACAAGAGACCTGACCAATATCTGGACATATGTGAACAATGTTTTGAAGTTGATATAAAAGTTTATTTGTGAATGTTCGATATTTATATTAATGTTTGTGAAAAGTTACTAGAGGTAGGAGGAGAATATCAAATTATTCAGAATTTTTAACCCATAATAACAAAAAATAATTTATAACACTCTTATATGGTGGGACTCGTGCATATTTTCCTATTAAGAAAACTCTTCGTGTGCAAGATAATGAGAGTTGAAGTGTTTCCACCAAGTTATGTTTATCGAGCAGGCTCGGGAAGTCTACGAAACAGAGTGAAACTTTCATCAAAAAATGGATTTTGATGTGGCATGGATCATTGAAGAAGGCCAAAAAGGTTTCATCGAACTATCAAGATTCATCGAAATAAAGAGTGTCGATAAGACACATGGAGAGGTCTCTTCAAAATGTGATATCGATGAAGCTTCATGCATCGGGTATGGTCAAAGTGGTCTCATTGACAGAGGGTGTTACTTCGATAAAATTGGACAGGGGGTTCCGTATGACTCCATGAAATATGTGAAGAGGGTTTTAGAACGTTGGAGCAAATACAATTGGCAGTGCAAAAGACCGAATTCCATGATAGTTGCCATTCCCTTCTCTGCGCATGCCAGTAAATACAGAATGCATCACAGAGATATCACTTTCATGTAATACTATGAACACAGATCTATTGAAAATGCTTCAGATCATGTAAAAGATGGCCAAGTATGGACTGGTTCCTCTTAAATTTGCCAACATCCTCTTTTCCGGTCTCGGTAGGAGATCTAAACCGAGTATGGAGGACCGTTGAAGCAAGATGAGTTTTTGATTAACCCATGATTGCATACGTGTTCGATATAAAAATCTTTATGAAACTTTCAAATGTAATCAACAAAGGTAATGCCGAATGGGATAAAAAAGATTGCGGATGAACTGTTTGCCAAAATACCTCAAGTTTGTAGAGGCACGTATATGAATGTGTGAAATATGGGAGTATGCACTACGCATATAAACACTCATCGACAACACACGAATTGTTATTAGATGTTGTATTCGCATTATATAGATAAGTTTGCAAATTTGGGAATTGGAGATAGAGAATGGTAGTGCACACGCTCCTAGAACCACGTGTGGGTGTGCTTTTAGATCATGTTGAGATGAGCCTTTGTCTAATGTTCACAGTGGATACGTTCTGTTTGAAATGAAAGCTTTGAAATAGTATATAAGTATCCATTAATTTATAATGAGGAACAGAAGAGCAACACACGTGATGCATTTGCAACATGTATCTTTGAAAAATAGTTTACCAGATATTGGGGTTCGTGAACAGAGCCTAGGCACCCATTGAAGGACATAGGGAACATGAAGTATTTCCAGCACGCGAACTGTTTGACAATATGCTTCTAGATGGGTGGTCTCCGGATGAATTAATCACAGAAGATTGCAATGATTACAATAGGTGAAGATAATGGGTTAATTAAATAAGCTTTTAAGTTGTTGAAGATGCACTTGCAGATAATCGATGCTCCAACTGGTACTAGCATCCAAATAAAAACCAAATGAAACTGAAGGACAAAATCCGACTCATAGGATACTTTGGAACAGAGTATGCACGTTGACCAAGGTGTATTGATTAACCTTAATTTTTTGTGGAACAAGGAATGGAAATACATTTGATAAATGCCATGAAAATGAGACTTAATTTGGTCCTCATGACACTTGGGTGTGTTGGAAGTGGTGATAGTTCTGAGAGGGGGGTGAATCAGGACTATACAAAATTTGAACAAGTGCAGTAGAAATCTTGATTTTAATTCACTGAACAATAAGAATTTGGAAATCAATAAACCAGAATGCTAAACAACAATGCACAAGATAACACTGGATTTTTGCCGAGTGGGAAACCCTCAAAACCTTACGGTTTTATCATAGGGAGAAAAACCACTCCTATCTAAACCTGTACTTTTATTTCTAAAATCTTTTCATACATTAGCAGCTCCTACTGCTTTTCTTAGCACATAGCTTTTTACTGTTTTAAACAACTTAGAATCACACAGTTTGTATATGTAACTGTATGCATTGAATTAACATACAAACTACATATAAAACTTCATATAATAGTAACTTTCAATACAACTTTTCTCACAGAAAAATATTCTTCCTTTTTCACTTACTTTTACAAAAATATCTTCCTCCTTTTAAAGCATAGGAAGCTTACAATTTTCAGAGAACAATCCAGTTCCAAACTGGTATGGCCAACTGAATTTCATAACTAAAAACCACTTTTAAAATTCAACTGATAATGCTCAACTAAAAATAGTTGTTTACATCACAAGTTGAATTCAAATGCATCTCACGGCTGACCTATGAAAAACTGTTCTTCAAAACAGTTGAATATCAAAAACGTTTTCAAACTATTCAATAAAAATGAACACACAATTTTTACACATGCCCATATTCTGAAAAACCTGTTTGAACTATACCCATAACTAAAAACCGAATAACTAACTGAGAAATAGAAAACTACATATAACATAGTTTATCTAAACCCCAAATGAACTAAAACTGCAAACCCTTATCAGCAGTTAAATCAACTTCATGCCATAGAGAGATCTTCCATATATGCCATCGTAATATAACCATATTGTCATTATTGAAAACTTTTTGCACTGAACTGAAAAAGTATTTGATATTCAAACAGAGACGTCACATAAACATCTTTATTTCTTCCTTGTTAAGCAACGAATAGAAACAAGTAAACCAAAAACCTTTCATTCTTCTTTGTTCATAGTATGCACTGAGATTTCAGGCTCAAGACCTTAAAAGAAAGCATACCTTTATCCACCATCAAATTGACTAAGAATTCATACAATGATAAGTGACTGAGAATCCATCCACTGCTTGTGAGTAACCATTAAGTGCTCGAAGATGCCAGACCATAGCAAACACAACATAAAAATGTATCAGTACTGAAACAATAAGCACAAATTTCACAAGTTAACACAAAAAACCTCATAAACATTCACCAGTTCGCAAATACCTTACGTATGCATGCAAAACTAGTATCAATCGAATCCTTGCATAAAGTGGAACAACATACTAAAAACCCACAATCACAGTTGCCACATAGAGCCATCAAACTCGCACTGAACCAGTCATAGTGGCACCCTCAGTTAGGGCAAGAGCAAACACAAATGATAACATAAGTTTGCATGAACGTAATAACCAAAAAATTTAACGATAATGAAACATGCTTCACATCCACCATGGTAGAGACCACGTGGCTCAATTATTGCCAAGTGCTGACAACTAAGGTCAACTTAAAACTCAATCATAACTCCAATGCAACCCACGGTTTAGCTGCACATTTCATGACATTCATAATTGCCAACTGGAGTCCACCATGACATCAAGGACAAATGTCAACAATCTCCCCCATTTGTCCTTAAGGCAAAACAAATGAATAATCATAGGCAAACATAAAGTATGATCAGACCAAAAAAGATAGCCAGGTGATAACCAATCTGATACCAAACCAAGTTGAGATCAAACACTAAAAACATCAAGTAAAACATCAAGAAGATCTAGAGAACAATCTAAACAAGCAAATAATCTGACAATCTGAATAACCAAAGAATCTGATATCACCAAAGCAGACAATCTGAACAGTCAAATAATCTGAATACCAAGCTAATAGCAATACCAAAGAATCTGAACCAAATCAAGTAGATCCATATCTCCCCCATTTTGCATCAAGGACACAGAGAACTTGCTCAAACAAAAACTGTGAAGAGGAAGCAGGAACCCCTTCCAGACTCCCCCACAAGGGAAGTGTTAGTGCAGAAGAGAAAAAGAGACAACTCCTAACTGAGTATGGAGTTGTTCAAAAGAAGCTCGAGGAAGAGCTTTAGTAAAAATATCTGCCACTTGTGCTTGAGTGGGAACATAAAGTAATTGAAACTCATTGGCAAGCACATGATCACGTAAAAAATGAAGTTTAATAGCCACATGTCTAGTTTGAGAATGCATCACTGGATTCTTGCTTAACTAAATAGCACTTGCATCATCACACATAATAGAGATGGGTTTAGGTACCTGAATACCAAGATTAGATAATTGATATGTCATCCAAATTAACTGAGTACAACAAGTAGTGGTTGCAACATACTCAGACTCACAAGTAGAAAGAGTAACACAATCCTATTTCTTACTATGCCAAGCAACCAAACAAGGACCTAAGAAAAATGCAGCACCATTGGTACTCTTTTTGTCATCTGAACCACCCCAATCTGAATCAGTATAGCCAAGTAAAGTAAAATCATCAGTATGAGGATATCATAATCCAAAAGTAAGAGTGCCTTGAATGTACTTGAAAATATGAAAAACAACATTAAGATGTGACTGTTTTGGAGCTGATTGAAAACGTGAAACAAGACAAACAGCTTGCATCAAATCTGGTCGAGATGCTGTAAGATATAATAGATTACCAATCATAGACTTGTAATAAGTTTGATCCACAGAAGGTGAATCATCATCTTTAGTAAGTTTACACCCAGTTTCCATAGGTGTACTAATAGGTTTACAATCTATCATATTAAACTTCTTTAACATTTCTTTTGCATATTTTGTTTGTGACAAAAACATACCATTTGAAAGCTAATTTACTTGAAGACCAAGAAAAAATGTACAGAGTACTGTCTGCACTTCCTCATGTAGAACCATTTGCGATAAGATGCTTATCAAGCCTAGAATACCAAGCTCGAGGAGCTTGTTTTAAGCCATATAATGCCTTTTTCAGATGATATACATAATCAGGTTTACCGGATGATTTAAAACCTTCTGGTTGTTCTATGTATACTTCTTCATCAAGATACCCATTTAGAAAGGCTGTTTTGACATCCATCTGATAAACAGTGAATTTTTTATAACTAGCATAAGCAAGAAAAATTCTAATGGATTCTAACCTTGCAACTGGAGCAAATGTTTCTCCAAAATCAATTCCTTCTTGTTGGGCATAACCTTTACACACAAATCTGGCTTTGTTCCTTATTACTTTGCCATCTTCATTAAGCTTATTTCTAAAAATCCATTTGCCACCTATAACATTCTTGTTATCAGGTCTAGGGACAAGTTCCCAAGTCTGATTTTTCTCAATTTGACTTATTTCATCTGTCATAGCATTTACCCAGCAAGGCTTAGACAAGGCTTCAGTTACATTTTTTGGCTCAAAATTAGATAATAAACATAGATGCTCTGCAATGTGAGCATGTTCATTCATTTTTGCTTTTCTCCTAGTTAGTATTCCTCCTTCTACAGATCCAATAACTTGTGATTCAAGATGCCTTTTTGCTATTATTCTAGACGGTGTTTTCAAAGGCATTTTTATCTCTTGAGATTCTATACACTGTTCTTGATTAGAATGATCAGAATGTTCTTGATTATCTTTGTTAGACATATCATGTTCACAAGGTATAGATTGTTTATTTTTCAGAGACTCTTCATCAATACAATTGTCACTATTTAAGAAAGAACTTTCATAAAAAATGACATTAATTGCTTCAATGATTTTATTCAGCCTTGTATTAAAGCATTTGAAAGCTTTGCTTTGTGTTGAATACCCTAGAAAAATACCTTCATCAGACCTTGAATTGAAACTGTCTAACAAGTCACTGTCTTTCTTAATGAAACATTTATAGCCAAATATTTTAAAATTCTTAACATTGGCAGTTTTTCCATACCACAATTCATAGGGAGTATATGTTGTTCTAACTCTGACTTGAGCTCTGTTCAAAATATGTACGATTGTATGAACAACCTCTTTCCAGAACTTATCAGGTAACTTTGCCTCATTTAACATTGTTCTTTCCATTTCCTTTATTGTCCTATTTTTCCATTCAACAACACCATTTTGTTGAGGTGTTCGAGCAGTTGAAAACTGCCTCTTGATACCATGTTTTTCACAATACTCAACAAATTCTTGTGAGGTGAACTCTTCACCTCTGTCAGATCGTAAGCATTTTAGCTTAGGTGCTGTTTCTCATTCTACCATTTTTCTGAATATTTTAAAGTGTGAGAAAGCTTCAGATTTATGTTTCAGGAAGGTTACCCAGACCATCCTAGAATAGTCATCTACAAATAACATAAAGTATCTTTCACCATTGAGTGCTGGTGTTTTTGTAGGACCACATAAATCTGTATGAACAATTTCTAGAGGTCTATTAGACATTTACTCCTTAGTTTTGAATGAAACTCTGACTTGTTTACCTTTAACACATTCTTCACAAATTTTATCAAGTTTGCTAATTAGAGGTAAACCTCTAACTTTCTTATTTTTTCTGAACCTAGCAAGATTGTCAAAATTCAAATGACCCAGTCGCTTGTGCCATAACCAAGTATCTTCTACTTGACTAACAAGACAAGTATTGATCAAAGAAGTTTCCTTTACAGTAGAATCAATTAGATTATACAAATTTCCTCCAGTTCTTAGACCATTAGCAACAACCTTGTTCTTGCTTTTAATAGAACATCCTTTAGCATTGGAGGAAATTGAATAGCCACTATCATAGATTTGACTGACACTAAGAAGATTGTGTTTTAGTCATTCTACATAATAAACATTATGAATATGAGTATCTGAATTAAGTACTATTGTACCACGACTAGTAATATAAGCACTTGAGTTATCACCAAACTGAACAAATCCACCATCAAATTCTTCTAGATCTTTAAATTTTCTTTTGCAACCTGTCATATGATGTGAACAGTCACTGTCCAAAACCCAAGCAGCTGGTTTATGAACAAACAAAACTGTTTCAGTGATTAAAGATTTTTCAATGGGTTTCCATACTTGTTTTGATTTCAAACTAAGTTTGCACTGATTGGCAAAGTGTCCATAATGAAAGCACTTAAAACACCTGATAAGATTTTTGAAATCATACTTTTGTCTTTTTAACTTACAATTAAATGCTTTATGACCAAAAATATTGTAGTTAAAACAATATCCTTTGAAATAACTTAACCGTTGATTTGAATTTTCAGCTTGTTTAATCTGATTTTGCAACATAACGAGTTCCTTGTCTTTTTCAATAAGAGTTTGTTTTTGCTCTTCTATGACCTGATTTGCAGTTTCTAAATCAACTTTCAAAGTTCTATTTTCATTTTCAAAATCTGATATCAATTTCTTGTACCTCTTAAGTTCCTGTAAAGAACAAAGGAGTTCTTTTTCAAGATCAACATCTCCATCTAAATCAGATGAAGATTCCTCTTTTATGATTTCAGAAACATTAATAATTTCTGCCATAAAAGACACCTCTCCTTCTTCTTCAGAGTTGCTTGATTCTTCACTAGAATCCTCTTTTGATAACAAACTTTTCTTTTTAAAATTCTTAAACCTCTGATTCTGATTCCAGGGTTTCCTTCTGGAAAAACTTTCTATCTTCTCATTATTGTTATCTAAATCAGCATAAGGACATTTTGCAGCAAAGTGTCCTAGTTGACCACAACTGAAACACTTAGGTTTACCTTGGTATTTCTTCCTCATTTTCCAAACTAATAAAGCTTCTAGAGCACTAGTTAAATCAAAATCACTTTCCTCTAGTTTTTCAGCCTTAAACGCTATTTCCTTTGGTGTAGAGATAACTTGATTGCTGATTCTCATTTCATATGCAGTCAATGTACCTTGTAGTTGATGTAAGGTCATTTTTGAAAAGTTTTTCTTTTCTTCTAAAGTTGAAATTTTAGTTTCAAATTTAGGAAGAACTGTTCTAACAACCTTTGAAATAATATCATGTTCTTCAATATTCTCTCCTAGACCTTTTCTAGCATTAACAACTTCATCAATACGTAAAAAATAAGCAGACATGCTTTCTTCCTCACTCATCTTCAAGTTATCAAACTAAGTTTTCAATGTTATCAACTTTGATTCTTTTACTTTCTCATCCCCTTGATAAATAGTTTCTAACTTATTCCAATATCATTTGTAGATTTACAATACATAACTTTCACAAACACATCTTTGGTAAGTACACACAAAATAGAAAACTTTGTTCTTTTATCAATTTCAAATTTAGTTTTTTCAACTGCATTTGTAGGAACTGTAGTTGGAATAGTATATTTATTTTCAACTACTTCCCACATATTTATATCTAAAGAATTGATAAAAGCTTCCATTCTAACTCTCCAAAACACATAGTCATTGCCATCAAATAATGGAGCTCTGCTCAGAGATGCACCTTCTGCTTGTGCCATTTGACTTCCAACACACCCTAGATAATCCCTATAGAAACAGGGACCCTAGCTCTGATACCACTTGTTGGAAGTGGTGATAGTTCTAAGAGGAGGGGGGGGGGGGTGAATCAGGACTATACAAAATTTGAACAAGTGCAGTATAAATCTTGATTTTAATTCACTGAACAATAAGAATTTGGAAATCAATAAACCAAAATGCTAAACAACAATGCACAAGATAACACTAGATTTTTTCCGAGTGGGAAACCCTCAAAACCTTACGGTTTTATCACAGGGAGAAAAACCACTCCTATCTAAACTTGTACTTTTATTTCTGAAATCTTTTCATACATTAGCAGCTCCTACTGCTTTTCTTAGCACATAGCTTTTTACTGTTTTAAACAACTTAGAATCACACATTTTGTATATGTAACTGTATGCACTGAATTAACATACAAACTGCATATAAAACTTCATATAATAGTAACTTTCAATACAACTTTTCTCACAGAATAATATTCTTCCTTTTTTACTTACTTTTACAAAAATATCTTCCTCCTTTTAAAGCATAGGAAGCTTACAATTTTCAAAGAACAATCTAGTTCCAAATTGGTATGGCCAACTGAATTTCATAACTGAAAACCACTTTTAAAATTCAACTGATAATGCTCAACTAAAAATAGTTGTTTACATCACAAGTTGAATTCAAATGCATCTCACAGTTGGTATGAAAAATTGTTCTTCAAAATAGTTGAATATCAAAAATGTTTTCAAACTGTTCAATAAAAATGAACACACAATTTTTACACATGCCCATATTCTGAAAAACCTATTTGAACTGTACCCATAACTGAAAACCGAATAACTAACTGAGAAACAGAAAACTATATATAACGTAGTTTATCTAAACCCCAAATGAACTGAAACTGCAAACCCTTATCAACAGTTAAATCAACTTCATGCCATAGAGAGATCTTTCCATATATGCCATCGTAATATAACCATATTGTCATTATTGAAACCCTTTTGCACTGAATTGAAAAAGTATTTGATATTCAAACAGAGACGTCACATAAACATCTTTATTTCTTCCTTGTTAAGCAACGAACAAAAACAAGTAAACCAAAAACCTTTCATTCTTCTTTGTTCATAGTATGCACTAAGATTTTAGGCTTAAGACCTTAAAAGAAAGCATACCTTTATCCGCCATCAAACTGACTGAGAATTCATACAATGATAAGTGACTGAGAACCCATCCACTGCTTGTGAGTAACCATTAAGTGCTCGAAGATGCCAGACCATAGCAAACACAACATAAAAATGTATCAGCAGTGAAACAATAAGCACAAATTTCACAGGTTAACACAAAAAACCACATAAACATTCACCAGTTCACAAATACCTTACGTATGCATGCAAAACTAGTATTAATCGAATCCTTGCATAAAGTGGAACAACATACTAAAAACCCACAATCACAGTTTCCACATAGAGCCATCAAACTCACACTGAACCAGTCATGGCGACGCCCTCAGTTAGGGCAAGAGAAAACAAAAATGATAACATAAGTCTGCATGAACGTAATAACCAAAAACTTTAACAATAATGAAACATGCTTCATGTCCACCACGGTAGAGACCACGTGGTTCAATTATTGCCAAGTGTTGACAACTAAGGTCAACTTAAAACTCAATCATAACTCCAATGCAACCCACAGTTTAGCCACACAGTCCACGACATTCATAATTGCCAGCTGGAGTCCACCATGGCACAAACGTCAATAGGGTGAACTTGAGATTTGGCTGACAAAATTATCCTAGATACATATAATCCCATGATACACTGTGACTTCAGATACATAGAGTGAAGACTTAAAGAGAACGTTGTCTGGATTTACAAGAAAACTAAATTAGACGCAGGGAATAAGAATTAGTTCAAGACCAGATTGTAAAGTTATGATCATAAATTAGTCATTTACGAAAAAGGCAAAAGACTAAAGGAGACAAATTATTTCAGGAGCACTGTAGAGTTATTAGTTATGTTTAGTTTATATGGGCAATTGTGAACAAACAAGATGAGTAACTTTTAAATTTCTAGGTAACTAATTAGTTACCAACAGTTGTAACCAGTCTAAGGGGTTCCCTTTACATATAGGGGAAACCACATAATTAGTAAAGGAGAAGTAGATTTATGATTTAGGATTTCAGATTTGAAGATAAATATGTAAATATAAATATGATTCAATAAAAAATTTCTATTTTTTTTCTTTTCAATTGAGGAGTGGAAATCTTTACTTTCGATTAGTTTTCTATTGTAACTACTTACAAATAAGTGGTTTTTGTCTTTAATCCTTGTGTGAAGATTATATGTTGTAGTTTTATTGTAGACAAATATAAAGTACATCTGAGACAAAAGACAACTATTTGTACTTTATTTTGATTGGTCTTTTGTGAGAGTTAAATTCAATCAGACTAATTATTATTGAAGACATCTAATTATAGCATTGAGGGTTAGATAATTGATAGATTGGCTAGGGGGTAGTTTAGAAATTGCATTTCACAGTTATACGTAGGGTCAGAAGAGGGGTGACTCATTTGCCCAAGGGAGAAGAAGGCATTGGTCAATTTCACAAACACATTCAAAATATAAATCAGATTTCAGTAGGAGTAGTAGAAAGTAAGATCAATTTAGATAACAAGTTAATTATAGAAGTTGATTAGAAGTAAAGGAGAATCTGAGATAGAAGCAAAAATAGATATTTGCAGCCAGAACTAGGAGATAAAGAAATTAAGAGTAGGAGTATAGTAGGAAGATCACATATCAATTTCAATTCTCATTCCAAGTTGAGTGGTCAAATAAGAAGTAATACAAATTAAATCTACCCTTACATTATTAATCAAAAGAAGAAACATTAAGCAATCGGTTGCACCCGCCTTGGTGTGGCAGAACCATAAGTGTAGGAGAACTAGATCATATTGATCATTCCCTTTCATTGGCCAAAAATAATTATTAAACCCAAGTATAGGATTTAGCATACCTTTAGGGTTTGGAAATCTATAGTTTTGGGAACCAACATAAGGCTCTTTGGGTAATGTGCATCAAGGGCATCATAATAGGAGTTTACTTCTTTTTTCCCTTAACTGGGGGGCAAGGCATCATTATCTCACATTTCTTTCTTCTTTCAAAGGATCCATTATGTCTTCTCTAATAATCTCTTTTATACTATGATGTCCTCCCATGTATGGACTTGTTATTTAGGATCTTTCTCTTTGATGAGATTGATATCCCTAGGTTACAATTTCTTCCTTTCTTGGAAGTGCATATCTTGTGTAATTGGATTTTTTGGTATAATGTGGCATCCTTCCTTCTCTTCCTCTTCATCTCTTCATGAATTGGTATTATTGCATGATGATACATCCTTTTTGGTACGAGATAATTTGTTTCACGCAATATACTTACATCTTTGCTTAACAATTTATTTCATGCCTCAAAGGGCATGTCTATCACAAAATAATATTCCATATCATTCATGTATCTCTCTCCTTTATAAATTTCTTACTTTATAATGTAATACCCTTTCTAGTGTAAACGTGTCTATTTTACATTAGGATTTTTCTCTTGTTTACAACTTATTTTGTTTAGAATTGTATATCTATTATGAAGTAACTATTATTAGGGTTGCATTACATATTTAAAATTTCCTTCACACTTGGGGAACAAGGCTTTATTTTGTTTTCCTATATCTTTTTTCTAAGGATCTTCTTTCCTTAGTATAGTGGCCTTTGTTTATAATGTGGCATTATTTTCTTAATTAAATAATTGTTTGTTTGTGATTTAGGATTCTCTCTTATGCAAGATGTGTGTATTTATTGACTTTTTAGCTGCCATTTGAAATTAGAGGTATCAGATCACAGGGTTCAGTCAAAGATTGAATAGGTGGAAAAAGTCAGAAAAAGGCCTAAGGGACCTTAAGAAAATTTTAAGTATTAAAAACCCCCTTTTATAAACTCTAAGGTTTATAAAAATGTTACTTTATTTAAATTAAAGTTGATCAACTTGGGCCAGTCATAATCACTTAAGGTGACTGGTCAAAGTCATAATTCATCATCGACAACCATCCCCTTCAACCAGCTTGACATGTTTTGCAAATAGCTTTTTGCTCTTTCACAACTCACCGTCCAGTCAAAGAACGAAGTCTTGCAAATTGGACATGCGTCACAAATTCACAAAAAAACATTTTAAGTCAAATTCTCACTTTTGCGAATTGGTGATGCATTGCTAATTCACAAAAAGCATTTCAAGTTATATTTAGTAGAAAAGTTTAAATTTTGGCTTGTCAAAAAATGGGGCAACACCTCCAAAAGGTTCATTTTTCAATTTTGATTTGGTTTTGGCTAACCCTTTGAGATAAACAAGTGGTGCAACTTGTCTTTTGTGTGTCCAAGGTTTAATCTTTAGATTACTAACATATTTGCTATTGCATCTTTTTTTGGTAGAATGTCTTTCAATTAAATGATGCGTCTTTGATTTCTATACTAGCTCACATTCAGTTTTCTAAAGATTAATGAAATTTATTTATCATGTTTGGTGCGTTTGCACATATCATATATCACTAATAGACTTTGGCACTCCATTTTGGCTCCATAATCTCCCTGAAAAAGATTCTTTATAAAACATCATAAAGTTAGTCAAGATTCCTAGTGAACAATATAAAGCCTAGATTCATCATGAATAATTTAAATTGCCCACAATCATGCTCATACAACTCTTGATATCACTACTATTTTCATTTAATACGCTCTTACACATTACTCATGATTACGTATTCTCTTATACTCTACTATTCACATCATAATATGGCATACACAAGGCATAATGGTCAATTCATAAGTGGGATGCCTCTTTTCAGGTGGGTTAACAAATAATAAATTAAACTAATATTAGATAAAAAATTTCAAATATTAGAATTGCAAGATACATGACACCCTAGATTCCCTATATAACACTCCTATATACACTTCCAATTTTGATATATGAAAGTCCAACCATTTCATTTTTTGGAAGAGATCGAGGAGGTGAGACCTCTTTTTTTATTAAAATAAGTGGGGAAGATCCCCAAGCCGTTAAAGATTAGAAATAGACCATCAAAATAAAAGACTATTGTAAAGATAGAACAATAGAGTTACCTAAAAGGTAATTGAACAACTAGAACACAACAGGCTTGAAACAAACTAAAAGTATCCATAGAGTATGACAACAAACAAATCTTACTGAAAAACAGAGTTGGGATGTAACAGTTAGCCCAAAAAAATAATATGAGTGCTATAGATAGTGAGAGAATAACTCTTTTTCTTAGAAAAATGACCAATCGAGAAGAAACATCTTTTCCAAGAGAAACTAGTAGAACAATGTTGGAGGAACCATTGGAGGAAGCCAACAACTTAGCAAGATGACCACCAAATTTGGAGAGGGAAATTAACATTCCAAACACAAAGAGTCAAGAGCCATGGATGGGATGAGGCCAAAAATACAAAGACCACTATAAGAATCCATATGAGGGTCCATATGAGTAGAAATAAGGGCACAAACTACTAAACTAGACAAAATGGAAAAAAGGGAGGGGTTGTATCCACCAAAGAATCTGACCTAGAATCCTAATCAATAGAAAACATCATGAAATGAAAACAATCAATGTCCTACAAAGTGGGAGAAGAATTTAGACGAGATCCACAATGAAAAGAAGTGGCTAAATAACCTCATCAAAAATAGTGTCTACACTAGAAAGGAATCCATCATAGGAAGCCAACTTATCCACATTTAGGGAAATCTTAGTAGGAAGCATCTCAGAAAGGTCCAAATCTACCAAAATCCAAGCATAGAAATAGGGAGAAAAGGTTGGTATTAGGGTCCACTTTGAGAAAATAATCAAACATATTACTGATATCTATATGGGTAGATTTGTACTAGAAATGGAGGGAAGGTAAGACAACCTTATGTAGGTAGGGGAAAATGAAGTATGCTTTATTAAATGGATAAACGAGGGTGACCAAGGGAAAAGAGATAGAGCATGAGACACCCATTCCCAAATACCCATGCCCAGAACAACAACCCAATCTTTAGGAGAGTAAAAGAAAATAATGAAGAAGCCACATGCATAGGGGTAAATCTCACTTTACCTGAGACAACTAAGTGTCAGTGCTCCAAAATCAAGGACTATAGCACAATAAGTAAGGGCCACAAGTGCTTAAACCTACAAATAAGTCCTTGCATTTGAAAATAGGAAATGTTGTCCAACACCTCTTGCCAAAGGAACACCTCCAAAATAGAGGTGACACACGAAAGACATTTTGTATTCACAACATAAGATCCCTTTGAGGCTTTGTGAAGTAAATCAGCAAAAAGTATTTCTTAAGAGGAGAGTTAACCAAGGCTTCAAGGATGACAAGAACACGAGCGTCAATAGGTAAATTTTTAATAGAAGAGAAAATAGAGTATGTATTTTGAGATTTTGACCAATAGGTTGTAGACCGTAGAGTTGTTAACCCCTTTAGCCTTGGGCGAAGGCAATGATTTGAAGATGAGGAGCAAGAGGTTATAGTGGAAACTATTTTTTGAAGGGTTAAATGTTAGCTTTGAGGTTGTGAGACTTCTTTGTTATTCATGGTGATATTTTTTATTTTTTAAGTGATATTCGTAAATATTTTTAATCTTACAAGACGTGGAGAAATATTTTATTAAATGAGAAAGTTCATCCACTCTCAATAATTTTATTATAAAATAATTTATCTTACTCTTATTCACAATTTTCATTTTACACATAAATGTCTAAAATATGATCTCTCTTCTTTATATAAATTTTGAAAAATATTTTTTTTTAACATAAATTATTCAACAAACAAATGATTTCTTCCTTTATATATATCCATTCCTATATATAATAGATTAATTTAAAAATTAATGAGTTAAATTAGAAAACAAACCTTGACAAAAACATGTTTGTTAAAATTCTCCAGCATAGGGCTTTCATGCCCGCAAAGTAAACCTAAATATTTTAAACATAAAGGCCACCTTTGTCTTTGCGAGTTGTGGACCAACTTATTACGCTAGTCGGTCGCTCCAAGTTCACATCACTTAATAATATCATTTAATTTTAACATCAATTAAAAATAGTACCAACTCACATTTCACCTTGTAAACCATAAAATTCTTGTTTTGGTTTTGACATTATACCGTTTCTATGACATATGGCAATGATCTTTAACCATCGAGTCTTAAATGAATTACATACAATTATATACATATATCACAAAGATCTTTTAAATCCGTTTATCATTTGTGATAGCTCATTTCCTCTTTCCTTGAGAGATCTAAAGCAAGGAACCCCATTTTACAAAACTCTGTAATATTCAAGCTGTCATGTGCTCCATTCTGCCCATGGGTTCATCATGATAGTCACCCGGCCCAGAGGTTGCAGTGTTTTCACAGTACATTAAATACACCAACACTTCAATCACTGAAAATATAGTGGCCACCGCATTGGGGATCTATACAGGAAATCATTCCAATCAGCTTTCATTTAAATGATATATCTAATCACAACCATAGAACGTTTGGAGGACTTACCATAGTAACCTTAGCGTCCTTGTGAAGGACACTGAAAGCCAGCCATACTGCAGCGTTTAGGAGACTGAAGAAAGAAACAAGAAATGGCATGCTACTCACATCATTGGTAGCTATTACTTGCTTCTGCAACATGTTGCAAATCACAGACACAAGGTAAAAAATAAAAATCACTGTGCAATTGATTATAAAATGAGTACTATTATAATCTTATATCTAAGACAGCTGAATCATATATTTGATTAGATTGTTTTTATTGAGATAAACTGGGAAGGGCCCTGATAGAAAAAATAAAATCAAACTCATATTCCATCACATTCACAATTGAATTACCAGGAAGAAAAATAAATCCTAGAGTCAGATAGATCTTCTTGGTAATAGATATTGGATTGATCTTAGTGAATGGATTATTACCACAACAGATAAAGGGGCCGCATGCATAACTATGTTGAGAACTCCACACGCCCATCCAACTACTGTAACTCTGTTACTTTGAGGAACAAGGAAAATTGCACTTGCAATGATTGTGGCCATTATCATCAACGATGCAACTTTGAACAGAACAATCCGAGCCTGCACAACCACAAGATTAATAATGTGATTATTTACCGTGACACAATTTATCCTCAACTTAATAAAATATAACCACTTTCTTTTTGTCATAGTGACCTTTCAATAATAGTTCATTAAAATAATGTCGCATATATCAAAAGTCAATCATTTATATATCAATGGTGGATCATTTATGTACAAATAGTTAATAATTTTTTCATGCTTTTTTTTAGCTTTTTTATTCATGATTGATCTATTTTTGCACTACTATTAGAAATTCGTGAACCATTACTAGAACATTTGTGCACCATACTAGAACATTTTTCAGTTATAATGATTCAATTTTTTTTTATAGTTTGATCCAAATATTAATAATTTGATTCAAATATTAAGAAAAAAAACCATTAATCAAATCCAAAAAAAACTCATACCAGCATAAGTTTTCTTCAATGTCAGTGCATGTGGAAGTTTTAAGTTTCTAACAATTAGATTTCACCTGCCAGACCCACCATTAGCTGAGAAAATTTCCTCTAAGGGTCTATGTAAAAGCTTACAAATTGTCATCTTAATTGTTACAACTTCTAAAACGAGTGAAAACAGATGATCAAGAAGCCCACCTGTTTATTCTCCATTGTTATGATATTTTTTTAAATCAAAATGCAAATCTAGGTGATGGATAGGTCTTTCTACAAAAGTGATCAAAACATTGGAAGACACTCGAACTTTCAAAACTCTGAATGGGGAATCCCATATGAAAACCCTGAAAAAGTATACAGTATTAAAGAATCAAACACTGAATTATTACCTTTTCTTTCTGAGGAGAATGGAGGTAATGAATTGTAAGGTAAGCAGTATGCAGAAGTGCTCCAACACCATTGACATAGCTGATGAGGAATTTATTATTTTGGTCTAAACGAGCACCATAGAACGTCCAGATCGCACAGTTCAATATTGTGCATATGTAATGAAAAGCTGAATAGGATCCTGTGTCTTTCTCATTTATAATGGCCTTTACTGTTGGACTGGACATGGACATGCACCCAAATAAGAAACCAAGAAATTGATCAATTTTTTCAGCAGAATTTCATATTTGAACTTTAGAAAATTAGTTTTCTTGCAAAGCCCAAATCTTAAAAAACAAAAATAAAGCAAAGCAATCTTACAAGGGTGAGAGAAACAAGGTGACGCGAAGTATGTTTCCTGCAGCAACCCAGGAAGAAGATTTGGCTTCTAGTATAGATGTGAATCGATGCATGTTTTATCAAATGAATTCTATTTAGATTTTTTTTTCTTACACTGTACATGATATCAAAACTTTTCCATTAGGAAGAAAATCAAATAGCCTGTCAATCAGAAGAAACGAAAACTATTTAAGCAAAGGCCAATAGTTTTGGCTTCCTGCGTAAATACGTACTTGATATTAATAACTACAAGATTATTTTTATACAATAACATTTGGTGTTATTTAATACAATGAAATTTAGTTGATTTGTTGAACTGCATTGACTTCATTGTAGTCTTAAACTACATCCTTGAGTAGATAATCTTTTGATCGTACTGGCCTTCACCTACTTATTTTTCTTATTCTTATTTAGATTGTTTCATTTTTCTTATCTTGATGGTTTAGTTTGTTCAGCAGTAGCAACCACTTTTTCAAAGTTTCCATCGAATATCAACTGTGAAAAGACATTACTCGTTCACGAGGGTTGCTGAGAGCAACTATTCTGTCATTTATGTCTTTGTGACCTCACAAAAGACATTACCACACGTTTCTCTTTTGTCAGAAAATTCACTGGCTAATAATTATATGGAGAGAAACTTGAAATAGCAGTTACGAAAAATAATAATATAAGCAGGTACACAGAATCATATGATTTAAAGTGAAAAATCTTTGTTATTATCATGAGGAAAGAAGGAATATATTGCAAGCACAAGCTTTACGATTGCATTAAGGTTTTAAGGATGCATACCCATAGCTCATCCGCATTCGCATATATTGGATGCTTATTCTGAACAAACTCAAATAAAGTAATGCTGCAATTGTCTCCATGTAAATATTAATCAACACGCTATCTACAACGTTATTATTATTATTATTATTATTCAAAGCAAGTTGATTAGTATTGATTTGAAAAGTTTTGGAAAATCGTTTTTTATTTATTATTTTTATTTTAATAAAGTTTTAATGTAATGAGTATTATACAAAATAACATAGTTCAATATGAAATTAACAAAAATAATATATTGTTTTAATATGCTTTTTATAGATTATTTTTACTTTGTATTTTATTTGTGTATTATCATAAGTCAAATAGTCTTAGTAGGTTCTACAAATTATAGAAGTTTTCAATAATTTTTTTGAAAAAGTCAAATTTAAAATTATTTCAGTCATTTTCAATGGTTAGTTTATTTATTTTTATAAGGTTGTTTTTTAGTAATGATTATTACATAAATAGAGGAAATTGATAAATAATATGTTTCTAATTTAATTTTTATAAATCAATTTTACTTTTCATTTTATTATCACGAATCAATAGTCTAAATAGATTCTATAAATTATGGAAGTTACCACTAAGTTAAGAAAAAATTAAAAACATAAAGTTATTTTAATCCTTTTCAAATAGTAAAATAAATCAAATTTTACAATATTAAATATAGAGACGAACTCCAACTCATATTTATCAATAAAGATATAATGATAATTTTTTAATAAAAAACTTTGAACATCAAAACATTATTATTTGACATCAAAATTGAACCAACACTCTAAGCTTATTATTATTAGTAAATTTGTATTTGTATTATATAATTTATATTTTGTATAGTAAAAATGATAAATTTTTAACTTTATCATATATACAAATTATTTATTAAAATCTTGATTGGCTAAATAATTTGAAGTGTTATACACAGAATTTACAGAATTCTTCCAGCTTACATTATTATTTTAAAACTCATTTAAAACTATTTTGAATAGTTTCTTTATTTTTATTTTTAATAACCCAGATATATTATATAGTTAAATGCCCTACCCACCGATATTAAATTTTTATGTTAAAAATAAAATTATTATTAATAAATATTTATTTTAATATAAATTATTTCACATATTTTTTTATTATAGATTATAAAATTTTATAAATTTATATTTAATAATTATATTTTTAATTTTTACCATTATGACTATTGATAAAAAGTTTTGAAAAAAACTATGATTTTTTATATACAATATTATACTTATTAATATATTATTATATAACTATAACTATTATAAAATCTTAATAATTAATTATAAAATTAAAGGCACTCGCCAAAATTTAAGAAAATAAAGTAAAAAATGTATAATATTTTATATAAAAGCATAAATTTTACTTGATGAAAATTTATACATTGATTGCTCTGACCTCATAAAATAGATACGAGATTAATTCTTATAGAGAATAAAGCTTAACAAAGAAAATGATCGTGCTATTTAAATTAGGTTTCAAAGAAAATGATCATGCTATTTAAATTAGGTTTTCTAATTATTAGTGTATCATAATATTTCTTTAAAATGATGGCACTTCCAGATCTAATCCAAGCAAATCAAGTACTGGTATCCTAATTTATGATTTTAATGCTAATATTATCATACCAATGTGTAAGAAGATTGATGAAGGCACAAATAATAGGGTTGAACTTAAGGCTCTTAGTTTTTTATCCATTTGAATATTTCTCTTGGGATGAGGGATATAATTATTGAGGGAGATTTTATGTTTATCTATATTCTCTTTACTAATAAGAAATTCCACAACTCGAAGCTTTAATATCTTTTGGATAAAGTTTCATTGCAAATTCACTATTTTAATTCTTATGCAATTTCTCATTATTATAGAGAAATTAATTTAATTGTTGATATTCTTGTAAATAAGGCCATTGATGAACTTGTGACTTTCTAGGAAGTGTTTGGTACATACCTTCCTCCTCTAATTAAATAAACTATGCACTCATATAACGGTAAACAAGAGGGTGGGGTTTGATCACCCACTTGCTCTTGGGTGTAACTATTATTTTTATTATTTTGACTATTTCATTAAATGCTCTACCCACTGATATCAAATTTTTTCTGTTAAAAATAAAATTATTATTAATAAATATTTATTTTAATATAAATTATTTCACATATTTTTTTATTATAAATTATATTTTTTTTAATAAATGTATATTTAATAATTATATTTTAAATTTTTACAACTATGACTATTATATAAAGTTTTGAAAAAAACTATGATTTTTTTATATGCAATATTATACTTATTAATATATTATTATATAAATATAACTATTATAAAATCTTAATAATTAATTATACAATTAAAGGCAAGTACTGGCCACTACGCGACACTTATTGCTATTATTATTATTATTATTATTATTATTATTATTATTTTGGTAAAAGTGGTGAAGCCACAAATTTTATTAATATATAATGTAACTTTTACATCTACCTGGTTCAGATGAGCATACCGGTGGGAGATAATTGTCCTTGTCTTGTATCTTTTATTTTGTACCATTGATTTGGTGACATAGATTTAACTAAAGAAGAACATTACATGTTCAATTAAATTCTAACTATTTTTTTTAATGATCAATAAAATTATAACTATTATCTATCAACATTACATGTCTTTATTAAAGATTCAACATTAAGAAAAACATGTGTTTTATTCCAACTATTGAAAAAGTATATATAGATCAATGGGATAGGTTTATGTTCATGTAGAAGGTTTATATTTACAAAGGTCATTCTATAGCCATGAAAGTGACTTGAGTTGAAAATAATTTTTTTTTACTTTAAGGTAATTGTTTAATAGATCATTATTTTTCTGCGCATTGTTGTTATGCCTTACTTTTAACTAATTAATTTTTTTTTGGATAAATCATTCAAATTAGATGAAATGATTTATTTCTTTAAGGCCTTTAGGATCTACCTTGTTATATAACTTTGTAATTTTTATTTTTTAGATCATTAAGATTCTAAGAATATATAAATTCTTTAGCTACTAGTATTATTCTATTACAATTGTACCATTTACTATTGACTTCCTTTTCTATATGATACTTTAAAAATTAACATATAATATGTTGTTAAGTACAATTCACATTGCATATAGATGTAAACTTTTTATATGGTAACTTTTTGTATGTTGGTGAAAGATATGTTATACATGATGAGAATTTCATTCATACTGCACCATCCTAAAAAGTAAGCACTTCATTAGTGTTCATTTTGGGACCATTTTTAGCCTACTTTACTGTGTTCCTTATGGTAAGATGTCACATTGCACTTAAATGCATACATAATTTAATCAAGGTCTTGCTTCTCTCTTCAATCTTGCTCAAAACTCTAAGTTGGCTCTAATTTCTATGCATAATTTTTCATCTTCCATCCAATCACATAATTCATTTCACACTTATGTTCTTCACATACCTTTTCGGATCTCAGGATTTACCCTAAGCTCTTGGTGGTTTATAATCTCCAATATTGTTGCTAGCACCTAGTCTTGATGCCATTTCAAAATTGACCTCTTAGGGACTAGGCCGAGGTAAAAGTACAATACTATGTCACCCTTTAGGCTAACTCGAGCATTTTGGCTGAACAAATTTTAGCCGAACCTATTATGACCGAATAGGGTATGACTGACGCCACACGACTCTGATGTGGTAGACCCGGTTCGGCTGAACCCCCCCTAGATCTATAAAAAACAAAAAAAAGCCCCTAAAGGGCTCATTTCTACTATAGTGTTTCCAAGAATTGTGGAGCAAGTGAGGGCTATTCATCTAGTTTAGTCAGACCACGTAGGATTTTTGTTTTTGTTTAGTTTATTTAACAATTATAATATTTTTTTTATGTTTTTGAATGTATTAAAATGTTTTTTAATATCTTAATATGTATAAAAATATTTTTTAATGTACTTTTATGTAATTTTCAATAAAATATGACTCCTTGAGCTAGAAAACATAACAAAAAAATGTTACAAATCATTAGAAAACATTATATTATAATGTTAGAAAACCTAAGAAATATTTTAAAATAATGTTAAAATTTTTTATAAATAAAGTTAGAAAAATATTTGAAAAACATTACAAAACATTATACAAAATGTTTGAAAACATTTTAAATATATTACAAATCATTAGAAAACATTAGAAATACTGTTAGATTATTTTTAGAAATAATCTTAAAAAATATTTGAGAAAATATTACAAAACATTAGAAAAAATGTTAGAAAATGTTAGGACCTATTATGACCCCCTTATGAGCCCTTAGGACCCATTAGACCTAACATGACTAACATGACCTAATAGGATCCATTAAGACTTAACATGAACTAATATGACTCCTTAAGCCCTAACATGACTCCTTATGACCTAGCATGACTAATAAGACCTAATAGGACCCTTTAATACCTAACATGAGCTAATAGGACCCCTTAAGACCTAACATGACCTAATAGGACCCCTTAAGACCTAATAAGACCTAATAGGACCCTTTAAGACCTAACATGACCCCTTAAAACCTAACATGACTAATAAAACCTAATAGGACCCCTTAAGACCTAACATGACCTAATAGGACCCCTTAAGATCTAACAAGACCTAATAGGACCCCTTAAGACCTAACATGACTTAATAGGACCCCTTAAGACCTAACATGACTAATAAGACCTAATATGGCCCTTTAAGGCCTAATATGAGCTAATATGACCCTTTAAGACCTAACATGACTAATAAGACCTAATATGACCCCTTAAGACCTAACATGACCTAATAAGAGCCCTTAAGACCTAACATGACCTAATAGGACCCCTTAATACCTAACATGAAGTTAACTCGACCTAATAGGACCCCTTAAGACCTAACAAGACATAATAGGACCCTTTAAGACCTATCATGACCTCTTAAGACCTAACATGACTAATAAGACCTAGTAGGGTCCCTTAAGACCTAACATGACCTAATAGGACCCCTTAAGACCTAAAAAGACCTAATAAGACCCTTTAAGACCTAACATGACCCCTTAAGACCTAACATGACTAATAATACATAATAGGACTCTTTAAGACCTAACATGACTAATAAGACTTAATAGGACCCTTTAAGACCTAACATGACTAATAAGACCTAATACAACCCTTTAAGATTTAACATGACCTAATAGGACCCCTTAAGACCTAACATGACTAACATGACCTAATAGGACCCCTTAAGACATAACAAGACCTAATAGGACCCTTTAAGACCTATCATGACCCCTTAAGACCTAATAGGACCCCTTAAGACCTAACATGACCTAATAGGGCCCCTTTAGAACCTCTTAAGACCTAACACAACCTAATATGACCCTTTAAGACCTAACATGACCTAATAGGACTCCTTAAGACCTAAAATGACCTAATAGGATCCCTTAAGACCTAACATGACTAACATGACCTTATAGGACCCCTTTAGCTCTAACATGACTAATTTTAGATTGTAACGATTTTAATTAGATTCTAACATTTAATGCATGATCTAAATGTGTATTTTAGATTCCTTTTTAAGATATTGTACTTATATGTATATGCATGTGCAAATCTAGATCAACTATCATATTTTAAATATCTATATATATCACATCACATGGCATTTGGCGCTAGTGATTCTGGGGAGGCTAGTGTACACGTTCAAGCCTCTAGTGGAGCATCTCGTAGGTCAAGAAATAGTAGAAAGGATAGACAAAATTTATTTGTAGACACTATTCAATGATGACATACAACTATTGCTACTCTTGATGAGAGCATTGAGTGATCACCACACCCTTCATTATAGGGATAGGGTGAATGCTATAAGAGATGATCTTATTCATATGATTAACACAGTGTAATCATATAACCCATATGATAGCATCAATATTGATACATTGTATGCCTCTCTCTCTTGTAGTGTTTTCAATTATAGCTTTGTGGCTATAACCAAGTGATTATAATATAGAAATCTTTGGCCATGAATGTATTCAATAAATTGAACACCATTTTGGTCAATCTTTGTTTTCAGATAATAGGTACCTGAACAATAACATTAAAGTTATTAATATGTTAATAATCTAGACAAGAATTTTAATGATTAATTTAATATGCATAATATATATACTAATTAAGCGGATGTCTTAAGGGGATGGGATACCTTCAATAACAACTTAACTAGTTGGATATGACTAGTTATCACCATCTATAGTTACTTCTAGCAACTTGTATTTCACTTTCATGCATCTTAGTAGATAATAATATACACCTTCCTTAACCACAACAAAAACATCATCTAGATACAAATGAATCCCATAAATTAAAAAAAATTAAAAAATTAAATTTGAGCATCACCAACATGATTTGATTTTAAAAATTAAATTTAACGAAACATGTACATGTGAATGCACCTGTAACAACTAAATTAGAAACACGTTCATAATCAGCTATATATATAGGACCATGAATGTCTATGTCACTGTCATCATCTTTATAAGGAGGCATTCTAATTAACTCTTTCATATCCCCTTGTGAAACATATCCATTTGCAAAATTCTCACATTGACTCATTGCATTGTTTTGAATGTAGTCAATACAAAAGCATGATTTCTCTTTTACTTGAATCAATGGAGGCTTATGGTATCTTGTAGTCATCACTTGATGTAAACTTCTAATACCTAAAATTCATTGACAATTGTAAAGATTAGATCGATCAATATTTGTTACAAATATGATACATGAAATTTGCACATTTTTAGATCAACAATTATATGTACATGGTAAAAGTAAAATGCACATGATGATTTTTTAAAAAAATGACAAAGGAAAAATGAGCTCAGATAAAGGATAGTCTACCAAAAAGGGATAAACATGGACAAAAGAAACCAAGGTTCTATACCACCAAATGGGGCCCAAGATTAAAAAAAACTCCTCTACAACCACCCCAACAAACCAAGACCATAGGCATTGCTTCTGACAAAAACACAATGGTGAGAGAAGAACCCACCATAAGGTATGAAAATAAATAAGGCAATGAAGCCTATTGCCATCAAACACCATGACACCTACATAGGCTCAAACTCTCTAGAAAAGAAAGTGGCAAAAAAATCCACTACAAACACCATACACCCCAAACCCCAAGGGGATCCTCTCTAAAACAAAACAAAGAGTGCGACCAAAGAAATAGGTGACAACCATCACCCTACTGCACCCCAACTAATCTGCAACATCCCTAAGGTGGAAAAAAGTGCTACACAATCCAAACATCCTCTAGAAAAAGTATGATGCCGCACACCAGGGCCCAATGAAGAAGACAAGAACCAGTTAGAAGAGCTGATAGGCCGATATCCAAAGGCAACATCACAAGCATGACCAAAGCCCCATCTTCAACAAGCTGCACTGAGATGAAGAGGAGGGTACATGACGGAAAGGACAACCTCCAAAACCCCACCATCGTCATCATCTTCTACCAAACACCCAACACGCTAATAAATGCTTCCCAAGCATACACATCAGGACCATCTGCAATGACCACAAAGGTGTCCCTGAAGGCTTAGTGTTTGAAATCCGCTTTCTCCTGTCGCTTCCACTCATTCTTTCATGCACTGTGAAGTTAAGGCACATAATTAGCACTAACTATAATGTTGATCTCAACTTTTATTTTTAATTAAAGCCATAATCATAATTGAACCATAATCCTAACTCTAATTAGAAACTGTAATCCTAACTCTAATTATAATTGAAAACTTATTACATTCTTAATTTTTTTGTCTAAATTATTTCAATTAAATATTAAATATTAGTAGATCTTAAAAAATCTTATTTTAATATTTTATTATTTATTGACTAAATTATCTTTATTTTAAATAATACCTCCAATATATATGCTTAAGAGTGACAATTATTAGTATTATTAGCCCATGTAGGTAGCACAATTGGCTTGAGGTTGTGGGTAGTTCCCCATGGTCTCGAGTTTGAAACTGTTCTTGGGTTTAAGAGGTGGGACATCTAGCGGGCAACTGATCTCACGCTTGGGGGCCTAGTCTCACCCTAGCTTGCACATGTACCTAAGATACAGGCTGTTGGTTGCTGGGCTAGGTCATGGGGATACCTCTAGATAGTAAAAAATAAAAAATAATATTTAATATTAGAATTATATTTTAATCAACAATTATAATAATTTTAATTCAATTTTTATTTAAATTTAAAAATGATTCTTCAAAAATTGAATAACCATAATTCTTGTAATGAAATAATTTAACTTTTTAATTTTAATTATATAAAAAAATAAGTTTCTATAATAGAGAAGAATATATCATTTTTTAATTATTATTTTAATAATGCGAATTTAAATCTCTATAACAATATTATAAATAATAAAAATAAAAAAATTTGTAGAATATATTTTATTTATTAATATAAAAAATCTTAAAGAAATCTATTATTCTATACAACTAAATTTAGAATAATTATATATATATATATATATATATATATATATATATATATATATATATATATATATATATATATATATATATATATATATATATATATATATATTTGATCGGTAAAAGGTCGAGGCCCAAGATTTTTATTATTAATTAAATAAAATATTACATGTATACCCTGCTCAGTGCAGGCGCTGGTAGAAAAGAGCGGGGTCGAGAAAACCTCCAGCCGTGCTTGGGACTATAAGTCTGGATTCTAATACAAAATTATCGTGGGCATACCCACTACTTGATAAATATTGAGACTTATCAAAATTAATTGGAGTTGTTGTTTAGTTACAATTACATAGAAAAATCAATATGATTCATCATATACAATTTGATTACTGATATCATTGTCCCTATACGTGGATAGACCTCCAGTAGGATTCTTTGAGTGGCACCGACAGATGTCAAAAACCTTCCGCTATTCCTGCACCTGAAACCAAAGGCATACTTCTTCCTACCCACCTAGTTAACGATTACGAAGAAATTTGAACAAGACATAAATAAATTTAGATTCTTACCCTTTACCTTATTACCTTTCCCTGAGTGTTGGGCAAGTAAGGATGCCTTGATACTTGTAAGAGAATAAAGAAATACCATCTACACACTCTAAAAGAAACCTTCAATTAAGGAGTTAGTAAGCCAAAATAAGGAACATGTATTCTTGATTATGTTGATATAAGTATTCTAGGAGTATAAAATTAGTTAATTGTTCCTACTAAAAAAAAGATTAGATTTGCAAATTAGTCTACACTTCTACCTACCGATAAAATAAGCATATACTCATATAAGCATGACTTATATGTCTGTTGTCTTATCCTTGTATCCTTAGTGTGAACTTATCAGCATGAGTTGTAATACTAATGTGAAGAAATCATTGTCATACTTCACTAAAGTATTTCTTCAAAATTTCAGGAGCCTAATACCAACAAGTAGAGGTTCATATAACCAATAGACAATTCCTCTTAGAAAATTAAATAAATAGATATCCACTTTATAAAAAGGCTAGACATTAGTATACTAGTTCTGATTCCAGTATACTATATCAGCATACCCAATTTATGTTGAATCTCAAATTTAAAGACTATATCTTATATGATTACTTCCCCTTTTTCATTTTGAGTTCTAATGTTTCATATATCAAAATGAAAAGGGAAATTAGGCATATACAATTTTAGATATAGTAAGAGGGAGCAATGGATATCCCTCTTACCCTATATCTAAAAAATAAATCAACACTGATTCCTTTGTTGTACCTTAACATAATTACCATAGATTAATAGAAGGTCGTGAGGTCATATACTAAGGATCTTGATCAAATTAACATAATGATCTTAAGCAAGAACTGACTAAGTAGAGAACCATATCAAACAAAGGCTATAACACAGATAGTGTGAATATCCATTCAAAAGTGAGTTGTTCCACCAGGGCCAACCAAAGGCTATAACAAAATATAAAAGTCAGGCATCAAGTTCATTAATTCCTGCCACATTTATGAAGCACTTGAAATTATAAGATGTTGAAGATGAACCATAAGTAGATTGTTACTGAAAGGCCATCCAAAATGAAATAATGAAAGGGTAGATTACTTCTTTATTAAGGTTAGATCCACACCAAATTGCACCTGTACAGCCTAACCATTCCTCCTTCAGCAGAGTTAAGAATAATGTCATTACATAGGCCTAATCATATATGTATTCTTCCCCCTGATGTTTCAATTTCTATCTAAGAATTCCATTTCAAAATAATAGGGGAAGGAATACATATACTAATTTAAGTAAAACATTATATCAGAAAGAAAATTGATTCAACTACTGAAGATCAGCATGTAAGCATTGCTGGCTACTGAGGTCGTTCATAATGTTTCATAACTAATCAATTATAAATTATAGTTCAAACCTAATGGGGAGATTAGGAGGTAGGATTATAGATTGCAGAGCATATAATCCCCTAACCCTTTAGATCTTGTAAACCATAGTTTATAGTTTAAACCAATCATTCTGTTTAACACTCCTACTACATATATCCTTGGTGAATTTCAAAATGTAATCCAACAGATTCAAATTACATATGCATTACAGTAACACTTATCCTAAATATGACCCACAAAGTACTTAGTATAGATTGATCAAAATGCATCATTGAATCCACTATTTCCATTATAAATTAAAGCTTCCCAAATGTACCATTGCTAACCAAACTTACTGTATATTAATAATGTCATATACGTACATTTGATAATATTGTAACAGTAGCACCAACTATCTATAGACCATTACATGTATATGAAAGATTTATAGGTCAACATGACTTTATACATTGTAATATTGTATAAGTGAGTATAACTATATACAATTTATGACTGTTACTAATCCAAGCCGATGATACTCCAGGTTTCAAATACTAGTATAGTATATACATCTATTATTGTTCTTCCAGACTATTACTCACTTTCCTTTTGAACAGCCGTGCATTTCTAGACATGGTCCTGTTTCACCATGACTACTATGCATTCCACTTCCTCAATCTCTTTCTTGGTACGATGAGTGCATCTGGAGACTTCGGGAGCCAAGATATGAAGACATCTAGGGGACCCCTATGGGATAAACCTTTAAGAAGATAAAGATATGAGTTCAAAGGGGAAGGATTATGACATCAAGGGATGAGAAGAAATATAGAACCAGGGAGAATAGGTGAGACTCAATAAAAAGAAGAAAGACCAGCTCTAAGGGGAGCCCCATCCATGACACAAGAAGGATCAATTTGTGACAATATTCTATCACCAAACACTGATATCATGATCAAGCCATGACCTCTTAATGCTTAGATAAGCTGGTCAGTATCTTGTGGGGGTGTTTTTTAGGAAGTTATGTGATTATTGAGAAAGTTTCTCCATCTGATCCTTTATTAGCTAGGAGGTCTGCATTTGAGTTTCCTTCCCTATAGATATGTTTTACTTCTATTAGGTCAAATTTATCCAGAATTTCCAAAATTTCCTCTAATTTCGATGCTATTTTCTAGTTTGTAGATTTCCTTGTTCTAATAGCATTAATAATGATTTGGGAATCATCTTCTATCTCTAGACAAGAAAGGCCTAGTTGGTGGCATAATCTAAGGCCCTTGAGAACTGCTACACATTCTGCCATATTATTGGTAGTTGGTGGAATGGCCTTAGCATATTTTGCAATAGTTTCTCCTTTATCATTGTGGATAATTCCTCCTAAGCTAGCTATGCCTGGGTTGCCTCTGGAGGCCCCATCAAAGTTAAGTTTGTACCATCTAGTTTTAGGGGGGGTCCATTTACAAGAACTTCTCTCTGCTTTTGACTTTTTCCCCCCTTTACCATACAGAGGTGGGATATCTAGATTAGGCCAGATTCTTCTTAGGTCATTGTCGCATTGTTTGAAGGAGTTTTCGTAACTATGTATGTTCCGAAGTCTGTTGTTGATAATCTCAATAATTGCTGTTTCTATTTTATTAGTGATTGAATTTATATTAAGTTTTTGATTTGTGAAAATTCTTCTATTACGTTCTTTCCATAGTTCCTAGACCACTATGGATGGGGCTATGACCTAGATATCTTTAAACAAACTCTCCTTGTTAAGGAAAGGCCACGCTTTGAGAAAATCCAAAAAATCATTTGACTTAGCTAGGGACCAATTCAGGCATTTACATAACCAGTTCCAGCATTCTTGTGCCAATTCACAATTTAAGAATAGGTGGTTAACGTCTTCCTCTTGACACTCACACAAAGGGCATCTCATCAGGCCTTCAAAGCCTAGTTTCCTAATTCTGTTAGAAGTTAGGATTCTCTTTTGAAGAGCCACCCAAAGGAAGTGCCCAGCTTTAGGAAGGCAAGCCTTATTCCAACATAGGTTTAAAGGTATATCTAAAGAATCCATTTTATGTTTTTCCAGAATAGATTTGTAACCATCTTTTACTTTGTACCTTCCATCATTAGACCTTGCCCATATTAGATGATTTGCTCTACTTTTAAGAGTTAATACTCTATTACTAAGAATTTTATGAAATTTGATAAGTTCATCTGAATCTATTAGTGCATCATTTGGTAATCTTCAAATAGGACCCTCTCCCGGTGTGATGTAATCCTTGAAATAGCTACCTATGCTAGATTTACAGAGAACAATAAACTCCTGAAAAAAGCCCTCCCTTATCAAAGGAGGATATCCTCCCCATGAATCTTCTCAAAATAAAATCTTGCTGCCTGACCCCACATCCCATGTGAGAAGGTTATTAATAATATCTCTAGAGCTATTAATAAAATTCCATATGTGAGACCCTTTCATATGTGACCGGGCTCTAAATATATTAATAGTATCTGCATTAGGGATATATTTATTGAGGAGAACATTAGCCCATTTACTGTTGGGGTTATTATACATATTCCATACTAATTTGGCACCTAATGCTGAATTCTGCCACTGGAGGTTCTTAATGCCTAATCCTCCTTGAGAAATAGGTTTGCATAGGTTATCCCATTTAATTAGAGCTGATTTTTTATCTTCTGATGTCCCTTGCCAATAGAAATCTCTAAGCGTCTTATCTAAATTAGCTTTAATATTGAGAGGTAGAGGGATGAGAGATAGTTGATACATGGGTATAACAGTTAGGACCAACTTAATCATCGTTGCCCAACTTGCTTTGGTAAGCCATTTTCCTTTCCAACTACCCTTTTTATTATGAATTTTAGACGCCACTATTTCCCATAATTTTGAGCTGCGTGTCCCCTTGTCTAAGGGGATCTCTAAATATTTACAGGGAAACTTCCCTGTCTTGTATCCTAAGGTATTACATATTTTTCTTATCATAGGTGTGGGGGTGTTGATAAAAAAGATTTTTGATTTATTTGGATTGACCCTTTGACCTGATGCTTTCGAATAGACTTCCAATACGTATTTAAAGGCTTTAGCTTCTTTTAGATTACTGGCTCCAGGTAGTATTGTGTCATCTATAAATTATTGGTGAGTGATATTAGGTACATTTTTTGTGACTCTGACTCCTGAGATTTTACCTTCTAAACGGGTCTTAGTTATAGATCTACCCAAGGCTTCTGCCATAATAACATATAGGAAGGGAGATAATGGATCACCTTGCCTGATGCCCCTAGATATTTCGAAGAAGCCTTCAGGAGTGCCATTATTAAAAGAGAGATCTTAGGAGAAGAGATGCAATTATAAATTAAATTTATCCATTGTTTAGAGAAACCAAATGCTTCTAAACATTTACAGAGGAATCTCCAATCCACTCTATCATATGCTTTCCGAATATCTATTTTAATGAGCATGCACGATTCTTTATTATATTGCGCAGTATGTATAATTTCTTGAGCTATTATTATGCCATCAAGGATTGATCAATTAGGCACGAACCTTGTCTGTTCCTCAGAAATAATTGAAGGGAGAAAGATTTTCAGCCTATTTGCTAGACATTTGGATAATATTTTATAGATTGTGTTACATAGAGATATTGGGCCGAAATCTCCTGGATCTTGACAATCATATTTCTTAGGTATCAAGGAAAATAAGGTATTGTTAATTTCCATTAGCAAGGAGCCTGAATTTTTGGTAGCTTCAACAACTTTCCAAACATCCTCACCAAGAAAATGCCAACATTTTTGGAAAAAACCAGCTTGGAAACCATCAGGCCCTGGAGCCTTTTCTGGGTGGAGTTGAAATAATGTTGTTTTAACTTCTTCTAGTGTTAGTTTGTTGTTGAGCCATTTGTTATCTCCTTCAGAAATTAGTTTGGGAATCAAGGGTAAGATCTGATTTTGGGCTTCTAGATTAGAAAATTCATAGTTATTAAGGAGTGTTTGATAATAGTTAACTAAGTGAGCTGCTATATCTCTTGGATTTTCAATCAACTCACCATTCTGTCCTTTGAGCTTTGATATTCGGTTAATATTCCTATTATTATTAGTGCTGTTGTGAAATTTTTTTGTATTCTTATCGCCTTCTTTGAGCCATGTTTCTTTGGATTTTTGCTTCCAGAATATTTCTTCCTTATGTAGAATATCTGCATGTTTAATCATTAATTCTTTCTCTTTATTATACGATGCTTCATTCATACCTTGCTTTATGACGGTCTCATTTAAATCATTAATGTCTGATTCTATCCTCATTTTTTGTTCAAAAATATTATTAAATTTTTCTTTATTCCAATCCAATATTCTATGTTTTAGGATTTTAAGCTTAGTGACGATGTAGTACATTCTAGAGTTGGAAACCTCTATCTGGTTCCACCAGCTCTCCAACAATTGCATGAAGTCCTTATCCTGAAACCACATAAATTCAAATTTAAATGGGTTTCTAAGTGGTTTACTATTTTCAGAAATATTTAACCTGATTGGGAAGTGATCCGGGCCTGAATAAGTGAGAATTTCCGCATTAATATTGTAATTGAATTTACGCATGTTTCCACTAATAAAAAATCTATCTAATCTTTTAGCTATATGGCTGAACCTTGATCTACGGTTGTTCCATGTAAATGTCCCATTGTTAGTAGGAATGTCTTTTAAGTTGTTTGCATTTACCCAAAGACTAAAATCCTTTTGTGATTGTGAGACATATCTTGAACCCCCTGCTTTTTCATTGATATCTATGATTACATTAAAGTCTCCTCCTATTATATGGATATTAGAGCCATTGCTATTTATATGATATTGAAGGTCCTGCCACAATTTCTTTTTCTCAAAATTTGGGATAGGACCATAGACATTGATAAGAATTTTTTTTAAAGTAGTTTTTAGGCTGACGACTGTAACTAATAGCCAATTATTGTGTTTGTGGATATTTTCTAACATAACTTTCCTAGGGTCCCACAATGTAGCAAGTCCACCTGAGGCCCCATTTGAGAGTACAAATTCTGATTGAACAAATGCCTATTTTACGATTGAATTTAAGGCTCTCTTCTTTGTTCAATTTAGTTTCTTGGATTAATATTATTTCTGATTCAAATAGGCTTAAATATCTTTTTATTAGGGACTGTTTGTTAGGGGCATTAAGACCCCTAACATTCCAAGTTGTTACTTTCATTGGCCTTTGGGAAGGCTCTTCCCCTTCCCAGCATTCAGGGTATCAAAAAGGTTTAACTGATTTGCTGCTTGCCCATCCATAGCTCTTAATTCATATGTAGATTTCCTGCCTCTTTTTTTCTTTGATTTAAGAGTAACTGGAGATGTTAACCCATCAGTGTTTGCTGCTATACCCAATTGTCTATTAGCATTAGAGATTCCTTCTAAGCATTTACTGATATCTTCATTGATTTGAATTTGAATATTGTTTATATTTACTTCCTCGTTAATCAAGGAGTCTTCAAAATCTATAAGATTTTTGCCCAAATCTTCTATATTATCTATCTGAGATAGGCCTATAATCTTATTAACATTTACATCTGAAGTAGTTAAGTTGGGATTCTCCTGTTTATTTATCTGATTGAAATTCTTTGTTTTGCCCTCGTATCTATGCTCTGCATTCTTACTACCATCACATTTTTTATTATTTTCTTCATTAAGACTTTTCTCCTTTTGTTTCTTGATAAAATCATTCAGGTGATCATATGTAGGTCTGCTAGACCCCATATTTGGTTTTCTACATTCTCTTACCTTATGTCCATACAAGTAGCAATTAAAATAGAAGCCAGTAAACTTAGGCTTAAGAATACCTTTTTTGGTTGATTTCTCTGATTGCTCTTCATGACTGGTATCCTTATCATTGGCCTTGCAAGTAGGTATATTTGTATTTATTAAGTTGGGATTCTCTTGTTTATTTATTTGATTGAGATTCTCTACTTTTCCCTCATTAATGCTTTTAATCAAAAGCTTCTTTTGATGATTAAGTTCTTCCTTGTCACATATTTCATCTAGGAGTTTTTCCATTAATTCATTAGTCACCTTGTTCCCAAGGAATTCCACAATTTCATTTACTTCAGCTTTTGATTTTTCTATTTCAGTTCTATCTATATGGATATTTTTATGTTTTTCTAACATATCCTTTACTCCATTAGAGCTACTGGTGTTTGAGATCGATTATGATCCTGAGTTAACTTCATGTTTTGAGATGAAAGAGTCATTTAGCATAGGATCATCTGGATCATTAATATCATCATTATTATTATTTTTAACATTTATCTTGCTGCTTCTTGTTGATTTATTAGTGGGAGTTTGTTTAAGAGGATTGCTATCAATAGGGGAGGCGGAGTGTCTAACTGGACTCTTATCCCCTGAGTTTGTAAAAATAAAACCTCCCTTATCTTCATAGAAGTTCACCTCAACATCCAACCTCTTGTGATTGTCATCAGATTCCATATTAACACCTGGGACATACTCTATATCTTCATTATAATCTTCAATATAATCTTCCATAATGATGGGATTAATGATTATTGAGTTTGAATTAAAACATAAGCGTATGGGAGGAACCAATTTCTGATGAAAATTCATCTTAACAATAATGATTTTTTCTGATTGACTGTATTCATTTTCAACTAATCCTATGAAGCTACCAATCCAATTACCTATTAAACTGATAATTTCTTGGTTAGAGACTTCCAGTGGTAGATTTCTGAGAATGATAGCTTTATCTACCCTAAAATCTCTAAGATTAATTGGATTAAAAAGGGGAGTCCAATTAAAAATAGAAAAAGAAAATTGCCTAAACTTAGGGCATCCATCATTCATAATATTCCTTTTAAGATCAATGCTTTTACAGTCTAAGAAGATAAAATTTTCCACAAGGATTGTAATACTTATCTTGCAGGGTAACTGTGATTTTAGTCCATTTGCAATGTCGAAAATAGATGCACCTACTCCATTCCATTGATAGATAACACTTGTAGCTGCATAAGAATTCTGGTTTTGTACTATACATTTATCATCTATATCTAACACGATCATATTAGAATTCTGACCAAAATTTCCTTTTATTTTAATAGGATCATTAATGTTGTTGCTGCTATGCCTGTGAGGAGGCGAATATACTCACTTTAGATGCCCATTAAGAGATGCTTTTTGCATCGCAGTCAGACTTACCTACATATGATTGGGGCATGTGTGGATGAATCTTACCAATCCATCTCCGATGGGGGGGAGAGTAAACCTTAGATACTTTTTGTTCATAAATGGAATCTTTTTCATGGCGTCCTCCCATACTATTCAGCTCATGGTGGTCGGTCTTAGAGACTCGAGATTTATCCAACAAATATGTTTGTCCACCCTGATAACCTAGGGTTTTGCCAAGGGAAGAGGGAAACCCATTCGCATTGGGATGGGAATGATTATCACCATCCAGATGTGACTGTTTCCTAGAATTGCCCTTCCCCTTCCCAACCACATTACGTTTATGCGGAGGTGAATATAGGCTATATTTTTGAAGATCTTGAACCTTACTTAGCGACTCAAAAGAATTTTTCAGATTTAAATCATTTGCACATTGCTCTGATGGGGTAGATCTTACCATTTTTTTCTTTTTAACCAGATGCCACTCAGACATATTTCCCTTCGCATCCTTGGGAGACACATGAGCCTCTTTTAATCCACCTTCCCCCAATGCAGAATGGGGATCATAGGAGCTACTCGCCGGTTTTGACCAGGATTGCAGAGCCCTAGCGGTCTTGGGATGAGAATAATGAGGTGCTGCATATTTAGTTTTAGAGAAAAATTTGATTTGACGATCCAGAGATTGAACACTAAATATGTTTGGAACCAAAATCTTGCTTCTCTCCATATTCCTGGAGCATGTTTTACTTAACAAGAAACCCTTGTTTTGCCCGCTCACATCTTTCCTGCCCTTAATTTGCATTCGCTTTTCCATATTCGAACAACTGAATTTAAATTTAGAATAATTATATTAATGATAAATAAGAGCAATAATAATTTATCGTTATTCCATTATGATAACAATATCATAAATTAAAATCTTTCAAAAAAAATATACTTAATCTAGAAATATTAATATAAAAACAAATTTACTTTCAATTATTTATTTTACTACAAAATTCTATTACATTTAGGTTTAAGGAAATTTCCTTAAAAAGACCCCCTCCTTTTTTGTTTTATTACATGTCATTTAATTTTTCAACTGCCTCTCAGAAAATCAAATCAAGTCGCTAACATAGTCACACGTCGTTCCTATTGTGCAAAGGTGTTTGATCCGATCCTCGTTTCGATGGCTGGGTTATCACCAGCGGACGAAGATCAGCTATGAAGCTTCTCATAAATTCAGCAAAGCTGCATACCAAAAATGACACACTGTGAAGAATCGGAGAGTACAGTATCTCAGCCATGCATGATTAGACTTGAATACATTGCTGTCTCTTATAATCCGTCTTTCCCTTCTCATCTCCATACCAGTCATGTTTCCATTAGTGTAATTGATTTTATTTGTAATCTTAATTTAGATATGATAATTGAGACATTAGAAAATACATTTAGAATCATTAAATTAGCCATTTAATATAAACACTTAAAATCAAAGTAAAAATTTATGAGATCTATTAGATTTCCACAATTGCCAGTATCAGTTTTTGGATTCAATTGTGTAGCATTTTTTAACCATCAAACTGATACACAATTGAATCTAGAAACTGATACTCATAGTAATATGGATTGTGGAAATCTAATGGATCTGAAAAATCTACGAGTTAACCATGTTGCTTCTAAATTAGATCGTGTAAATCTTTTTTTATGCACACAATCTAATCCACAAGTAGCATCAATAAACACTTAATTTCAACTAAATTTAAACTAGCAGTCGCATGCTTTTGTGCATGCAACACTTAGTCGATAGGAATATTGATTACTTCAACACCTCATCAATTTAAGCAAGAGATAAAAAAAAATCCTATATATAAAATAGCTATCTTTGAATTTAAAAATTAAATCTTTTATCAAATAAAGAGCATTTAGATAAAAGACTCATTCAAACAATAAAATATTATTATATATTAATTAAAAATAACTTCTTCCAACTCTTTTCATTTATTGAATTTTGTTATATCAACACACCTATAAAATCATATAAAATATGATTTTATAGAAAATAAATAATCTAAATAGTATTTCTTAAGCTTAGAGGATTTCAAAAATATAAGAATGGATAGTTACATTTGCATGCAAAAGTTACAAAAGAGAAATGGAGAATATCAACCACTACAAGCAGGCATTGTACCTCTTCATCATTTGTTTACTAACACGAACATTATGGACAATCAAACATTATAAATGTATGTCGATTCCATGGAACTTATATTAAGTCGAAAAGATGGGTTGGTATTTTAGATTTATAAGAGAATGCATGTTTCTTGCCACTCTCAAAGTAAAGTTTGCAATGAGATTGTTGTCTGGAAGTTTTTTGGTTTTTCATGAGCGATTTGACTTTTCCGCAATTGAACCATCCTTGTATTGCCTTCCTTTCATATGAAAAAATATATGTTAGAATCCTCCATAATCTTGTACAAATCATAACATTTACTTTGTGTAAACAAGTAAAATCCTCATATTTGTTAGAATCAGATGAATATGGAATTAAAAATATATTTTTAGACTATTAGGATATTATCAAGGAGAAAAATGATCAATGCTTGGAAGATTGGACAAATGAATAAGCTCAGGGCGTTAATTTTCTTGTCTACTTTCACAGATTGATCAAGTTTGGTAACGGTGAGCTTTTTGTATAGTGTTGCGATCTCCTAACAGGCTTCATGTCATTCATACGACATTTGATTTATCCTCTCAACCAATTCTCGAATATTTTCTTCCACTTTGCTTTGCTACCTCATAATTTTTTCGTATTTTTGTTCAACGATTGGTAAGCGAAAGGTCGCTTCTTTTTTCTCCATTACTATTTTTTCTGAAGGCAACTTCAATGTATTTAAACTAATGAAGGCATGACTTTTCTCAGTTAGGTCTCTTCTTCTTCAACACATAAATATTTAACTTTTCAAATTATTTTTTTCTCATTATTTTTCTGTAATGGATTTGTTGTCCACCTCTTTGCCATTTCGAATTGCTCATTCATTTAACATTCTCAAATGAACAATGTTTCCAATCCGTACATTAGAAATTTAAGGATTTGACTATCTTTTTTCTCATACAATGCAATGACAGAGGGAGTTACTAGAGAAACTAAGGGTAGGTCTCCATGCTACTGCTTAGCTTATTTCTCCTAGCAGCAACTTCTCAACTTTTTGAGGCATAATATGTGGGGCTGATGGCCCCATGCATGGAGATATTTGTTGCTTATTTTAAAGCAATTTTCTTAAATATCATTTAAAATTAAATTTTTAGTTGTATTTCTTCCATAAAAATATTTGAAGGCAAAATTGGAGGCAAATAAATAGGAGATTAAAAAACATGGTGAAGACACATGTGCTTTCTTCAATAAGTAGCTGCTACTTATTTTTAGCCCCCGGGCCTCATTTTTCTATGCTTAGGTTGGGGTCCCATGGGAGGGGGCTTCATTAAAAATAGAGCTAGAGTTGCTTAAAGATTTTTAGGAAGATTTTAAAGCTAGTAGTCCCATGAATTTTATTCTTCAATCCAACTTAAATATTTAGCCCATAAATTTAAGGAAGCTTTTATCTTCTAAAATTTATGTACTAATAAAAAATTATGTTAAAATAATTAGTTTTACCCCAAAATCTAACATGTGGCAAAAAATCTCCTAAGTTGATGGGGCAATTTTCAACCTTGCCCCATTTTCACCCGCTCCAATTTTAAGATCTAAAAAATAGGGACTCCTATTTCTAGCAAGATATTCTAATTAATCTTGTAGCCTTAAAAAAAAATTCTCATGAGAACTCCTTAAAAATAGAGATTAAGCCCCTCCCATGTGACACCAATCTTATTTTCAACTTTTAAGCAACACTTGCTCCACAAAAACAGGGAAAGATTGTAAATTATCCTTTCATATTATTAAAAAATTACACGGGGACACTCAATTGCATAAAAATAAGCAAAAAATGCTCTTAAATAGCTACATGGGAACATGGGGTAAGGGTTTGTTTTTTTACATGCAATGCAATGACAAATGAGGTTACAAATTTTTACAAGGTTAACTACTGTGAGGGATTAATTCATAATTATTAAACCCTTTCATGCGCTACCTGTGTGATTTTTAATAAAGGCTAAATTTTTTATGGTTAAATTTATTGTAAGAGTATGCAATAATTTAAAAAGAATTCATTTTATTTTAGAATTTGAAATATTATTTATTATTTATTTTAGAAAGTTTGGTTTTAAAAAATTGATTTAAGATAGAAATAAGAAACTAAATACATTAATAAATTATTTTGATAAGCTCTCAACAAAATAGCCCAATAAGAATAGGGGAAAAAAAAGGTAACTTCTATTTTTAATTTTAGAATCTTTGCTAACTTCCAATGAAAAAAAAAGGGAAAAAACTCAATGTTTTTCATAGAGGAAAAAGAAAAAGTATTCGGGAAGAGGGACGACAATTTTCTCACAGAACATTTCTTTTTTGGGGAGCAAAGCTCCCACAAATAGCCTATCGACTAAATAAACTAGCACTTGCATGCTTTTGTACATGCAACAATGAACAAATAGGAGACTTAATTTTTGTTAAATTAGTTTGACATTTTAAAGAAGCAAAATAAATATAGAATTATTATTTTAGTATGTTAATGAATTAATTTTTGCTTTGCTATAAAGATAACAAGTAAAATAAATATTCCTTTTTGTATTATAATTTTTTACTCTAAAATATATGTTTTCAAAATAATTTATTTTAAATTGTCAACCTTAACATCAATATTAAAATAACTTATATATTATATAATATATATTTTAATGTCATGATATCATGCATTTTTTCTTAGTGTTTCAATTACAACGTTCTAAATAAATAAGAATAACAAAAGAATCAACTATATATATAATTATATTAAATTAAAAATTAAAATGAACTGCAACAACTATTATTACTTAAAAATATTATATACCATAAAGATTAATAAATCAATTCTATTTATATATATAAAAAAATAAAGAAAGTTTAAAATATTATATAAACATATTTTGATCATAAATCCTCGAAAATTAGAAGTTTCCTTCTTTATCATATTTTTTTAATCATATTCTCTTTCTAAGAAGGTTTATTTTTATTGCAAGGATATATTTCTATTACAAATCTTAAAAAATCAACTTCAAAATAGAATATTATTTCTAGATTTATTTAAAAAATTCAAACATTTCATTTTAAATCAATTTCTAATAATTGCTCTTTCTAATTTTAAAACAAATGTTTCTACTATATATGTATATAAACTTTAAATTTTATTTTTATTATAATATTTTTAAATTTTGAAAGCTTAAAAACTAAGTCACGCACACATTAAATTTGAACTATAAAATAAATTTTTTTTTTTTTAAAATCTATTTTAACAATCTTGTTGATTGTAAGTATCATTGTGCCTCCAAAAGATATGATACCAGTTTCAAATTGATTCCTCAAAAAAAAATCCCTTAAGAAGTTGTATAATCATTAGATCTATTGATTTAATCAAACCTACATTTCAACCCAATAAATTGAATGCAAAGTCATTTAGTAAAGTGATTGAGAGATTGCATATTTGTTTCCGTTCTCTGCATTTGAAAGAGTGATTTCCAATGTTAGGGATCTATGCGTCAAGGATAATTTTAGCATTCAAATTATAATGGGATTAAAATAATTAGAGATTGAATACAAGAAGTAGATGACAAAGTAACATGTATCAATGTTTGAAAAATATCACTACCTCGACCCAAAAAATTGGAACCATATAACTCCACTGTCAACGACACCATTTTCTCATTGATTCTACAACCTTCTCTCATAAATAAATGTTAAAGTGAAAAACTAAAATGGCACAACTGAAATGTCATTAGGAACTTGTAATATTAGCCAGTACCTGATTTGTAAAAGCTGGGGATTTCTTCTTGCATTAGAATGTCAATTTAAATCTCAAGAGTAGAAATGGAGAATGAAACTTGTATCTCTATTGTTTTCACTTTTGACGAAGTAATTCACAAACATAAATAATACAATATAGTAACATTTTATCCAATGGTAACATTTTATGCTTCCACATAAATTTTACTACTTGGTAGATCAATGCTCACAAAATTTTACAGGGAGAATCACTTTGACTTTGAAATAAAGAATACAAAACATTTTTCCTTACACACAAATATAGATCAACACAACTCGATAATAATAAATAAACAAAGCAGTGCCCTATAAAATTTCACACAAGAGAAATATATATTGATTGATTCTCTTAAATTTCTTCCCTAAAAATCTCCATAAAATCCCCTTCTCTCCAATAAAACGCCATGCACAAGAGAGGGAAAAAAAATCAAGAAGAAGAATTTAGAAATTACTATATTAGCTACCTCATTACAATAAGACATATTCCATATTCCATATTCCACAAATAGCCTATTGGCTAAATTAAGTATTTATTTATTAAAATCATACACATATGAAGTTTAACCACAATATTATATTATAAATAGTATATTACTAGCAGCACATTCTTTTGTGCTTGGAAGAGTGCACCGATAGGAAATTAGATTTTAAAAAATGTGAAATGACAAAAAAATTCAATTACATCCAAATTAATCAAAAAATTTAGAACTCTTATCAATCCCAATTTTTTACAAAAATGCTCAAAATGCTTATGGGAATAAAAGCTCAATGAATAATGAAACTAAAAAATTATAGAAACACGTAACTTTTAAAGAGTGAAAATAGAAAAAAACATGCAAAAGTGTTCAAGATTAGCAAACATGGATGAGTAAAAACATAAGAAAAAAAAGAAATTTGTTGGAGATTTGTAAGATTGAAAAAATAACTAGAAAGAAAAACAAGAAGGGATGACAATTTTCTAGTAATTTTTTTTTTCAAATACCCTATTGGCTAAAATATTTAATATATATTTTTATTTTATTAGTTATATTTTAATTTTATATAATGTGAATTATAAAATATATATTTATAAATCATTATTGTATTGATAAGCAAGATAATTTTTTCATAATAAAATTAAATAAATATTCACTAAATATCTAAAGATAGATTATATTCAAATATAATATAATATATTAAAATACATTCAATAGTATACCAAATTTTATTTAATCTATTTATAAATATAAAATAAATATATAATCTAACAAATGATATATGTTTTAATAAGAAAATATGAAAAAATAAAAATTATAAGATTATTCTATTATTATTTATTATTAACTTTTAAAAACTATTAGCATATGCAGCTTGCCCTGGAATCAAAATGGCTTATGAATGAGGGGTAGACAGAATTTGGGTTGAATGTGACTCATTAAACATTATAAATTGTTTAATTGGATCCACCACCCCTCCTGGACTATAAGGTTGATAATTGATGATTGTAAAACCCTACTTAATCATTTCCAGTGTCACAAAATTTCACACGTGTACCATGAAGGGAATTGCATGGCTAACAAGTTGGCCAATTAAAGTGTGAAGTCTAATCAGTTGATTTATTGGAATAATGAGCTAGAATCGGCCTAGTACCCTGGGGTTGACACATACAAGATTAACTGCATAATCTATCATAGAAGGTTTCTTCACACATATGATTGATGACTTTATTATGGAGAACAAGGAATTGGTTCAAATTTGACTACTGATATGGCTTTATTAGGTTGTTAGAGCTTGTATCTTTAAGATGTTATAGCTAAGAATGATGTCAAATTTCATACCATGTGTGAGAGAAGTAAAAAAAACAAGGTAGGAATTTAGCACAAGTAATATGAAATTTAATAAATATTATTTGTTTTCATTGTCCACTCTCTTGTACACAAAATTATATTATAAAAGATGAATTATTAAGTGTAATAAAATATTTTGTCAAGTTTATTTAAATTATCATAGTGACACATTCTCAAGGTCATCTATGCTATACTCGATAGAGGTTCTAGGGCTCATAGAGATTCACAAGCAACATCTAATGGCTAGAGTTTAAAAGAGGGTTTACATGAGATTGGAGAAAATAGAGGAAGGAGGCTTTCTATCATCCCAAGCTAGCTTCTCACTTAGAGATGATTCATTGCATGAGAATACACCTATTTGTGTCTCTAAAAAGTGGGGGCTTGGAAAAATTTTTCCCTAAAGAAAAGAGGGGTTTGACATATTTGTATCACTGAAGAAAAGAGGGGGCTTGGCATCATGGTTGTCCCTTCAAGGAGAAAAGGGGGGAAATATTTGGTTAGTGACTTGTTGAGTATTTGAGGAAGAATTAGACACAGTCAGAGGAGATGTGGACTTTCATAGGAAAGGCATCACATGTGCATGCATGTAGGTGGTGATTTGTGCAGTAGAGGAGGGTTTTTTTCATTGCACTTGAGAATGAATTAGACACAATTGAAGGATATGTGGAATTTTCTAGAGGAAATAAGTATCATGTGAAACACTAGAGGAAGCATTAGACACACTTATCTAAGATATGTGAACTTTTAGAGGAAATGTGTCTCATTGTGCATGGGAGGTGGGAATACTCATGTTGTGCAGATGGTTTCAGGTTCTACAATCATGAGATCCACTGATGCAATTAGTTCAGTGTTTCTTGAACAAGCGAGGAGGATTGGTGACAATGATTCATCAAAGCATCTAGAAGGGTTGGGTTTAAAACATTTTCAATATTCCACTTTTGTTCAAATTAAAGTAATAAGGAGAGGAAAGTTGGCATATTACATTAAATAAATTAGTTTATAGTTTAGATTAATAAGTAAAAAATTAGTTTCTTGTTAGTTATTCATGTAGGTTGTTTTTATAAGGGGAAAAAATGCTTTAAAAAGTCATTGGACGACAATGTAACATCACTAAAATGAATCCAATGCTTATCTTGATCAAATTAATTTTTTAATTTAATGTTTAAATATACAATTATAGTGTAGTTTCCAGATTATTCTCTCATCAATGAGGTCTAAAACTATGAGCTGAGGGAAAATTCAGATGAGGAAATTATTTTATAATTGTAGTTTACTATAGTAAAACTAGTGTATGAAGAGGTCTAATTATATAGAACATTTGACCCTTGTAGTTTAATAAATTATCTAAAGGTGCTTGGCTATTTAGAGAGATCTATGCCAAATTCAAACAACTCTAATAGTAATTCTTTACAATGGAGGTAGCCATTAGAAGAAGGGTATAACCAAACATCCTGCTTTATTGGAAAACTTTAAAGAGACCAATGGAAATAACAATCACTATTTGACAACATTTTTGCATAATTTATCACAACTTATATAACGAGAAGATAAATTTGATGGATCCCCTTCATGGTTGCTTTTTTTGGTTTGGGGAGACTAGTACAATATGATGATACTGTAGTTGATTATAATTATGACTTTTAGTGATAATTTCAAGAAAATTAATGAAGAAGACACTTGTTTTTAGCCACAATTTATTAAATGAATATACCATCTTAGCTATGAAAGGCAAGATTTTAGGTGTTTTGTTTTTTTATAATGTACATGATATGTTTCTATTAAGTTTTAAAAAAATGATGGAAGAGGGAAAACCATTTTGGTTGTTTAAAATGCTAAGTAAAAGCATCAAAATTTAATAACTCTTAATTGAAGATGAAATCTCTTATATAACATGAGGGTGGAGGATGAGGAACAAAAAAATAATGTATAGAGCTTATGAGCCTTGGTTGTGCTAATGCATACTTAATGTCTTCTAAAAATTTATGGGGACACTACTCTAATAGTGGTTGATTTGAAGATATATTAGTAAAAGAGAAGGAATCTTGTATGACTTTACAGAAGCCAAGTTAGAGTTTAGAGAACCAAAGTTAGACAATTTTCACTAATTTATAAAATGATGTAATGAAATTGTTAACAATATGAAAATAATATAAATAATTTCTTAATTTTTTTAAAAGGGTTCACAATTATGATCCCTCCTCTTGTGAGGGGGATCTATATTCAAATTTTGGATATGAAGGAGAAATTTTAGATGTTATGAATTAGATAATCCAATAAATAGAGAATGAACAATGATAGCCAATAGAAAAGTATAATTTAAAAAGTTCATTTCCTCTTAGATGATTCTTAGATCCCATCAAACTAGAAAGGGTTAATTACTATTTTGTTCTCATATAAACATTTAATTAAATTACTAGTCGGTTGACTTTCATTGGTGGAACCTCAATAGAATCCTCTCAACTTGATCCATAAACTATATTTTGATCATTTAATTAGGACAAATTTTTTATCTATGCTATTTTTCCTATATTTTTAAAGCAGTTAACTCAATATTTTTTACACCCACTAAGGTTTCAACATTAAGATTATTCCTTCCACCTTAATATTTTAGACCCAAGACATCTCTTATTGGTACATGGGTGACAAGATAAAACCATGTTTTAATTTTTAGTCTAGATTTATTCCATCCATTAGTTTTTATGCCTTTTAGGTCTATTTTTGTTGAGGACACTTCAAGAAAAATAGTAGCTCCAAAAAATCTCATAAAAGGAGCCATAATGAAATTACTAGTTGTCAACTCTTCTTAAAACCCTAGATCTAAAATAGTCTATGGAAAAGGACCTAGTACCTAAGTGAATTCCAATAGTTGTGATAATAGTTGTTGATTTAATACCCACACTTGTTGATTTAATGTCCAATATTTTTGACAATATTGCACCAATAGTTTTGACTTTAAAGTTGTTATACTGTTGATGATGAGTAGCCATAATTGAATGAAATGTATCCCTTAATTCTGAAAAGTAACTAATCATGTGATGCCACATCCGTTGCACAAGTATAGGGCTTTTTTTTGCACAACCATTTGTCTCACTTTTTTTAGGGGGGTTGTTTTGGATACCTTGGCAAGAATCATGTTGATATGGCATCACATTTGATGATTTGGCCTTAAAACCTTAATTATGAGTAGGAGAATTGTCAAGTAAGCTGATGTAAAAAATTAGGAGTGATTTAAAATTAAATATGATGTAACTTGTATTTTTTTGTTATTTTCTTTCAAGATCATGATTTCAAATATATATATAAAAATATACTTATACTAACGATTACAAATGCCTAGAAAATAACCCCATAACTTCAAAACTATGATTCATGATTTGACATATATTATGAAATTCTTAGTAATAAAATAAAATTTACACATATTATGATAAAAAGAAAAGCATCAAAATAAATAGAAAGAATCTACAATACAAAATATAGATAAACATATTATCAATGAGAAAATAACATAACATGTAAAAGCATTCATAGACTTAACATTTATTTGTGTTATGAACAAATATTGCTTTAGACTTATAAAGTCTCCATGTAAAGCTCCCAAACATTGATCTTCCTAAATGGACTCATTCACTAGGGAGACACTTCTTTCTCATCGACAACTTTGAGCTCAAACAATATAAAACATTCAGACCAGTATTGCCATAATTTCTCCTCAATGACTCTTAACATTTTCCAACCTCATTGCAACTAAATTAATACCTTCTTGTAGTGACTTCTATTTGTGCCACTCAATTAGTCAAGTTGTAAATGCCAAACTATCCGCCCTGGCCAATTTAGGGAGCTGCCAATTTAATTACGCCGAAGGCATTTCATTATATGAAATACATCCGGCTGGGTTAAGGCGATCCATGACTGTCTCTTGCTCCGTACTGTGCAAGATGATTGAAATCATCCTGATCATTTATTTCATTTGTTATTCATTGGTTATCCATATTTCATCAGCTGTTCATTGGTTATCCAAAAGGTAGGACAGGTGGCAGACGATTCAAAATCTTTTTATGATTGGATCTTTCCAACTTTGCTTTCCTTTTGTCCATTCTGCATTACTGGACTCAAATCCCAAGGTGAAGTTAACCTTGGTTAGGATGACTAGGTTTACAAGCCACGCCTACTCACCGTGTCACAGGCCTCCACTTTTCCATCCTGTACGACACTGAAATCTCTTTTTTTTCCTCTCTGCGCTTAGAAAATCAGAAGTGACATTATAAATCTATTATCGTGGTCATATAAATCTGCCTTGACAACTCCATATGTCAACAACTCAAAATTCCATAGCCATGCCATCATTCCTTAGCAATAATAATAAATTTATTATTGTGATATTGATAGCATTTTTGTAGAGTCCCTCAATGAGATGAACCCTATGTGATGCCACTGTCATAGGTTATGGGCACATGGATTGGTTGAATATGCTTCAATTTTTAGAGGCAAATGAACTACTGTTTAAGCATAATGCCTCAGAGGGTGTTGTCACATAGTTGCGATCAATAAGGGTATGCATTGAAATGAAACCAGTGAAGAGGCTTCTAAGGGAGAATGTGTTACTAAGAACACCAAATATGACAAAGAGAATGCATAGCTGGGTAAAATGGGTGATTATTTTACGCAAAGAGAATAATTATTTTTATGGGTGAGGTTTTATTTTTAGTAACATTTGGAAATTATTTCAAGAATGATTGTTGAAAAATACAATGAGTAACTTATTTTCACTTGCAGAGTGAATTTTTATAAATGATGTTAGTTGAGGTAACATGAAATTTTTTCCAGTAGTGGTAAAACTGTAGCATGATATTTTTAAAATGAGTAAGTTATTTTCACTAAGATGCTTTCGTCAAAGGCTTGAATGGGTGAAATTCTGAGCTAGTTGTTTTACATGTAGAGTAAATGTATAGGTGAAAGATGCAACAAAATGGTAAAATGATTTTACTAAAGATGCTAAGTGACGAGTTTGTCAAATGATTATTTATAATCATTTAGGCCTAATTAAAGTAGAGTATTGCTTTCACAAGTGAAGAATATTCACAAGAAATGCAAAGAAGAGTTCAAAAGGAAAATGATGAAGTACAATTTGTTTTCACTAAAAAAGTGAAATGTTTTCACACACATGTCAAAAGAAAAATATGTTGCAGTAACAGAATAACGTGTGCAAAGAAATTAAATTTAAAAGGGAATGTTTTGTTATATATTATATCTGCAAGTGTACAATGCATTCACGTAGAGGACAGAGTGTAAAAAAGACAAAATACAAACTGCAGACCAAAGAGAAGTGCCATTTTCAAAGGCACTGAGTATGTGGGTGCAAGATAAGGATTGTTTTCAATTAAGACAAAGGGGAGAGGTCTATTTCAACTGCATCATATGTGTGAGTGAAACACAAAAGGAATTTTTAGTTATGGATCAGCAAGGAGACAAAAGGTGGAATCATAAGTAGTGGAGCAAATTAGCAGTGAGTTAGATATTGTGCAGCAGAATGATAGATAGAAGAATGTTCTTTTTTGCAAGAGAAGCCAAAAGAGAAGGTGGACACATATCACCATGAGATCGAATTTGGATATTTCCTCTCTTCTAGCTGATTCTTCTTTCTCCTCATTCTTAGGGGCTCTAAAATTTTGTTTTCCTCAAGCTTGTAAATAAAGCTATATGTATTTCCATATTGTGGGTTTTTGTGTGCATGTTGTAACAGTGATTCTATGAGCAATAATCAGATATTCCTTTCCTTCAAACTATGGGATTAAGAAATACATGTGGCAAATGCTCACAACATCACATCCTTTCTACGCTGACATCATTCTTCCCTACGATGGTTCAACTTTCTCTATCTATATGACACTTGGTAGCATCTTGCAACATCACGAGCAACCTGTGGGATACTATCTCCAAGCTATGACAGTGCAACCAACATTTCATTTAACTGGTTATTGTCTATCACAATATCACAGGCTTTATTAACATTTATTTTTGACTACCGCAATGTTGTGCCCTAACATTTTTTGTAACTCACAACTATTTATCGCAAGATCACAAGCCCTTTTTGGCAGCTTCCTTTGTAAGTTATTATCATGCACTCTGACTTTAATTATAGCAGCTAGCCTAGCAATCCATCGCAAGATTGCAACTTCTTTTGGTAGTTAAGTGTAGCGGTTGCGACCATGCGAGCAACACCTTTCCTTCTTTATGAAGTATAAAAATCACTGGTCAATAATTTATTAGTACTGACATCGATGTTTCATAGAAGAGAAGGAAATCTTGCTTGGGGGAGAACGCAACTCCATTGGAAAAATATAGTTCTCCGAGATTGTTGTCCAAAAGTAGAACACGGGTATATATGGCACCGCCAAACATACGACACATGGGTATAAAGGAGAGTTGGGCTGTATATTAAAAAACCCAACAATGACACTAGTTATATAAGAGTTTTCTCAGATGGTGCTTGTTTAGAGATAGTTAGAGTCACCATATTTGAAGTGTCTAAGACCCTTGCTAGTTCATTATTTTGAAGCTTATTCAACGTGTTTCCTTGAGAGTTTTTCCCTGCAATAATCCTTCAAGCGTTTATGCCCTTCAAAGTCATCTAAGAAATAGCCTTCAAGTTTGTCAAGTTCAAATTTGGCCTTCCTTAGATGAACCTTTTTCAAGACTCATGTCTCACCTGAACCACTTCGAACCACTTTGAACTTTTAAAGTAGTTCAAAGTAGCTCAATGAATGTTTTCTTTTCTAACAATTGTTTTCTGTAGGTGGGCCCTGGCCTACATCACCTTTTGGGGGTGAACCACTTCGAACCACTTTGAACTCCAGTTCAAAGTAGTTCAAAGAGGTTCAAAGATAGATTGCGAGCAGAGTCATAAGTGAAAGGACAGTTGATGGGATACATGACATAAGCTAACACTGAAATGATGATTAAGTTTTAAAGACAGGAAGTTTTGATTTGACAAAAACAACGAAGCAAATCCTGAATAAAGTTTTGGGTGATGATTAATGAAATCGTTAGCACGAGCAGGAGATATCATTTGGGGAATGGTTAATAATGATAATAAAGATGGCAGATTTCAAGGATGTCCTATTGCTGAGTCATCACTGTTCACATCATTTGAAATTAATGTCCCCAACTAATGCTCATTAAAGTCAAATTTTCAGGGCATTAATCTTTCAAAATATAATCAGCTCTGTAAGTCTTTCCTTCCTATTATTTTTCTACAGAGTCTTGGTTGTCAGAGAAGAATTTGTTTCAAGTTTGTGTAAAACAGGTAGCTCCTAAAGCTCTTCTCATTTCTTGTTGCTATTTAATAGATTGATTTGAGAGGGGGGGGGGGGGCATTTTGTTTTTATTCCTGAGGAATATATGCGGTCCAGTATGCATTTCTTTGAAAATGTCAAAAATATGCAATGTCGAGCTCCCATTGTCTTAAACATAGACCTATTAGGGATACCAGTAGAAAAAATGGCAATTGACCTCACAAGCCGTGTAGTGGAACATCATAATTTAGAGTTCCTGTTGAGTGGATTATTAGAAGCCACAACTTTTCCGTTGTCAGCTGTATGCCCAGAATTGGTAAAGCAATGTATTAACCGATATGATGTTAAATCTAAGTGCATTATGAATGCAGAAGGCCAAACCCTTGTGCCAGTCAATAGGGAGACTATTATGGCTATTTTTAAAATCCTGGAAGAGTCCCTTGTTAGTTTTACTTCCACCCAATCTCTAGCTCAATACAAAGAGAACGTAGATAAAAACTGGAGTCATGTGGCTAGGAAGTGGACTCAAATCAATTACAAAGGCAAGTCTCAGTTACCTAAAGTTCTCACCAAAGATCACATGAAACCTCTTATTCATGATGTGATAGTGTTGCTTCACCAGATTAAAGGTTCAGAACAGGTTCTGCTCTATGAGGAATGGATGTTTCATTTTATAGAGAGAGTCTTGGAAGGGGGGCAACATATTGATTGGGCAGAGATTATTGCTAGTTCCTTGAGGGACCAACTTAAACAAGCTCAGGCCATTAAGAAGGATTTCTTTATGTCCTCCTATTTGATATACTACTTGGCATGCACACAAGATTTGTCTACCATTCAATAGGTTCCTTGGAATGAAGATCTTTTAATTTATGAATACTGTTCGTTATTAAGAAAAGATAAAAGTTTGGAAAATTACAGGAAGGTTCATGATGTTTTCCTAGGTAGATTGTGTCAACAATTGGCAAGAGTCCCAAACCAAAGAGTTTCATTGGAGGCACATAAACTGATTCAAGCCTATGGAAGTCTATTCATTTAGTTCCCACATTTCACCTACATCCGGGTTGGAGGCTTTGATGATGAACCACTCAGACTCCCAAGGTTTGCTTTCGACTATTTTATTTTGGTAGAAGTTTGCAGGCAATTGTTCATGGTTATTAAAAATACCTTGCCTGAAGAAAAATGGCCTTCTATGTTCGTAATCAAGATTAGCAACTTGACCTGTAATAATATGATGGATGCTTCGGTGATAGGAAGCAACTTGCTGAGTTTTCATTTGCAATTTTATGAATTAAGAAGGGGTTTTGACAATAAGGGCTTGGCTAGGTAGGTTCTAAGCCTAAGTAATTATCCTTCACCAAGCTCGCACCTTGAGGACCTATGGGAAGATCTCGGTGACATGGAGGCAATCTGGAAAAGAGATCACACAAGACTTGTAATTCCATAGATCAAAATGTTGCAGTTAAATTTTGATATTAAGGGTGTAGAAGAGGACATTTCCAAAGCCACAGGTTCAAAGGTTAGCAATGTAGAAGCAGGAAGTCCCCTGGACATAGAATGGAATAGGAAAGAAGAAGATGATATAAAGCTAAGGGCTTGAACTATTTTCAGGGTCACGAAAAATTGGTTAATAGAAAAGAAAAAGAAAGGAGCTAAGACCCCCCCTCTTGAAAAGCATAGTGCGGGATCATCCTTAAAAAATGTGAAACATGTCCCATCTAATATATCTCCTGTGGTTCAAAATGCAGGTAAAGTTACGTCCCCTAAGAAAAAGGTGATTCCTGACGGGCATCCTACCACACCAAGATCGAGATCTAGAACAAGATCAGAAAAATGCTGTCAAATGGCATCCTTGGGATCAGACTACTTGGATGTCGAGATTAATGATGATGAAATTTCTTTTCCACCAGATCAATAGGAAAAGGTTCAGGAAATCCTTACCAGTGGCACAGATCTTCCTCAAGTTGAGAATACTCTTGTAAAAAATCCTGACAATCAGATGGTCATTGGTTTGGTTCCTCCCTGGCTAACTGAGTCAGTAAATAAGAGGAAAAGTTATAAACCAATTTCACTTCTTGTGAAGGAGATCGTCACTAAATATGCTACTCAGACTCCCAAAGCAAAAATAATGAAGAGTGACGCTAGGTTCTCTACCGATCCATCTATTGGAAAGGTAACTGCAGAAATAGCCACGTTCAGGCCCAAAGAGGGAATTCAGGAACCGGAGGCTGAAGACTTTGAAATCATGAAAATGGAGCTTGGTGTTCTAAACAAGGATTCTAGGGATCACCTATTTAAATTCTTAGCTGATCACATGCTCGGGCAGTCATGAAAAGATGGACGAGAGAAATGGGAGTTGAAACAGCTGGTCTTTGCCATGGCTGAATTTCTTTCCTCACTTGCTGATGATGGAGTACTGCCACTAGCCTAGTCTTCCCAAGACTTTGATCCAAATTTAGTCGAAAGCCAAAGGTTAGTGAAATAGATGCAATAGGGGAGGGTTCTAATGGAGGTCGTGAAGTCTTGGATAAACAATGTTATAAATAAAGGGAGTACTTTCATCTGCGAGTTTATATTCACTTGTCTAGATGGAGAAGGATTACTCGGTGAAGTTCAAACCTTGGTTCCAAATTGGGAAATGGAGGAAGAAAAATGCACAATGATAGTCATATAGGTTCAAGAGATATAAACCTATGGTGTGACTCAATTCTTGGCTGAGAACCCGATGAAACTAGTGGACCCCTGTATGCTATTTATCCTAAAACAAAACTTCGAATGGAAAAATATGATGTTCAAGGCTGTGATCTCTCAAGCCAAGGCAATCAAGAAAGAAGTGCTGGATATGCATACAGATGCCCTCAAAGATATCAAAATAGTGAATTCCTTGAGTATTCTGGAAATTGATGAATGTAACAAAGATGCGAACGCCATGGTTAAAGTCTTAACAGACACGATGAATTCTCTCAAGGAAAATGAAGCACCTACAGTTCAGGAATTCACTAGAATTGCAAATGTGGAATCTATGCTACTGCTAAATCGAGGGCAGTTACCTAAGCAAGTGGAAAGGATCAAGGGGTTAAGGTGGGAAAAGAATGCGACTCGGGCGAAGCTGACAGGTCTGAAGAATCTACATTTCCAGCCAGCCCAGGAATTGGTGAGCATTTTCTGATCATGGAAGCTCGTACAGACCACCACGTTAGAAGGCCCTAGAGGGAGTTAGTAGTTTTTGCGACAGCATTTCCCTTTCTTTATGTTTTAAGTGACACGTGCTATAAAACTCTATTTTTAGTTATGTAACTAGTTTAATAGTTTCTTTGGTGTTCGAGAGGCTGGGTTTTTCTGGAGGCTCTCTCGGACTTGAAACTATTAATGTTGGAGCATTGAATAGTTAAATGGTTAGAAAATAGAGATAGGAAATAGATAGTTTCTTTTTTGAAGTAGTTTTTAGCATAGCTTTTAAAATTTTTGAAATAGTGGATGACTGATTTTTTATTAGACTTTGATCCAATCTTATATGAATATATGAATGCATGATATGGTTTAAATCTTTGAATCAAAATCTAGAATGTATTGATTGTTTTGAAAATTGATACGTTTAAATCTGTGCATACGTTATTTATATTTAGTCACTTCTAGTTTCTTTCTAGCTCGTCCTTCTTGAGTTATTTTATAGGTTGTTTGCTTTAGAAGAAGTTAATATATCTCAGTTTTTCTTCATAGTTCAATTTAATCTTATGTTGATTATGTAAAATCACCTCGATACCCAAGAGTATTCGAGTGGTCCTTCTATACTTTCTGGTCAAAGGTGTATGAATTTACTTTTTGTTAACAATTCATTGAATATTATACAAGGAAGTTATACTTTAAAAATACAGAGGGAAGAAATTTCCTATGCTTACCCAGCTATTGATGAATCATTTGTCTTTAGAAGTTTAGAGTCTTTATTCAATATTCATTTAAAAATAGTAAGACAAATCTGTTCACCAATAGATTTTTGGTGACTCTACTGGGGAGAGTCCAATATAAAACACTAGGTTCTCAACTGATATAATGCCACAAGATGGTATTACCACACAATGATGTGTTTCCTGTGCTTCAACCTAACCTAGGATTCAAAGACACACAAGAAGACATAATTTCAAGCTTAGCTACAACAACGTGGAAGTTTAAACGCAGTAACCAACAGTTTCATCAAGTTTAGGCAGTGCTTGAAAGAGAAGAAGAAAGAGCCAAGCGACTGAGGGGAGTAATAGTTTCTCGTGAAGCAGTTATAGTGAATAGACTTGCACAAGCCCTGGTAAGAAATTAAGGTCACTCCCGAGTTTGAAACTGGCAGAAAAGAGGTATACCAGAGGTGATAGAGTAGGGGATTACTTGATGAATATTTTGAAGCTTTGAGGAATCTTAGTTTTGAACTTGACCTTAACAGCCGCAAGAAGAAGAAAACTCAAACATTTAGTAGACCTTATTCACCTCGACCTAGCCCATTTATTCCACCTTTTTTTTGAGCTATTGTGACACCAGGTACTGTTGTACCTACTATTTTTAATATATAGCCTTTGAATTTCCAAGTACCTAACATGGCTGCCAATCAACCTTGGGGTCAGAATATTGGCCCACTGAACTTAGGAGCTAATCCTCTTGGAGATTTGCCCAAGGTTGCTAATCAAGTCTTGCCCAAGTTCAGCGGAGATGAAAAAGTAACCATTGATGATAATCTCAGTGCATTCCACATCGCCTATGGTGTTATTAGTGTTCCTACTGAAGAAGTTGCAGTCAGGCTTTTTGTCAGAACCTTAGTCGATACCGTAGCTGATTGGTTCATTCATTTGCCAAATGGTTCAATCACTAATTGGAATGATATGAAAATGACTTTTGAAGCAAGATTTAAAACTCCTGATAATGAGATTTCTTTATTACTTCAACTTAGTCAACTAAAGAAGGAAATACATGAGCCTGTGCGGGAGTTTGTGGCTAAGTTTAATAGAATTTTGCAAAGAATTCCAGTAGCTTCAACACCTAGGAATGAGAATAAGAAGATTTTCTTCTTGAATGTCATTCCACCTGATATAAGCTTTCACCTATTGAAAGATGGAGTTGCTAATTTGGCCGCAGCCCAGACACAGACTATTCAATTAGAGGATACACTCATAACGGCTAGAAAGTGGAAGAGAGAAGTTCAAGCTTCAGGAACTCCCTCATCCTCTACAACAATAGACCCTCTAATGCAGAGGTTGATGAATGACATGTCTATGCTCAAGAGATAGAAAAATAAGGCCAGTTCACTGTACCAATCCCCTTATCAAGATATTAGCCGAAGACAATATAACCAACCCTAGGGAAAAGCACCTCTATTGCCAGGTTCACAACCTAGATTACAAATCAAATCTACCCCAAGGGAAACAATGTGTTCTTTTCATCTAACAACTGATCATGATGTAGAATCTTGTCCTGATTGGTTAAGGTGTCTCCAAATCAATGCAACAAAGGATACTATCAGTATAGAAGAGTTGAAAGATGAAAAAGATTCACCTGATATTGGCCTATCTAGTTCTTTTTACCTAGAGTATGAGCCAGGCTCTGACAGAGGTGGAAGTGTTTTAGAAACTCTACAGGATCCTGCCTATGTTGTTCTAACGAGAAATCAGAGAATGCAAAAGTTTGTTCCTGTTCAATTGCTGCTAACGTTGATGCTAGGCATAAAGAATCCAAAGGTGGAGAAGCTCTTGCATGTCCAAAGGGCCTTGAAGTAAAGATCTTACCAAGAGGTAGTTCACCTCCTTCTTCGTTTGACTTTGTCAAATTCTGTAAAACAAGCACAATCTCTATTTCCCCCATAGAATATCTTAAAATGAATCCCAGAGAGCTGGACAAGCTAGTCCAATATGTCAAAGGGGAGTCTAGTTCAAACCCCAAACCAGATAAGCCTCTTATAGGTGAGACAACTATAGTTGAAGAACCATTTGTCTTTAAGCCCCAAGATACTCCTCAGACTCCCGAAGAATGTCCTTTTGTTAATACAATTGAAGGTGAACTAGAGGAAAGAAAACCTAATCCCTTTTATATCTCCTTATTGCTAAATGGCCAAAAGCTCAGCAATTGCATTATTAACTCTGGTGCATCTGATAACATCATGCCTGTTCCTATTGCAAGAGCCCTTGGTCTTACCCTGACTAAAACCTATGGCCATTGCTATTCTATGAATGGGAAACAAGTACCGTTAATGGGTTAAGTCAAAGATGCTCAAGCCATTCTCGTTGCATATCCTGACAAATGTCTGAAGTTGACTATCCTAGTAGCAGATATCCCAGCTAGCTATGGTATGCTGCTCAGTAGAACTTTCTGCAAGGATTTAGGAGGAGACATTAAAATGGACTGGTCAAAGGCTATGATCCCGATAGGGAAAAAGAAAGTAAAACTTGAACCCGAACCTAAAAATAAATATACTGTGGTACCCTTGGATAATCGAAAAGCTCAGATTTTGTATGAGGAGTGTCATTTTGGCAATTATCTCATTTTAGTTGATGTTGAAAAGGATGCTGAAACTTCTTCTCAGAAAGAAGAAGGTATATGGAAGATGGAGTTTGACGACAGCTGCTCTAATTCAGGCTCAGGCGCAGGGGTAGTCCTTTTTCCTCCTAATAAAGAATGTATTCCTCTTTCTTTCAAGTTAGATTTCAAAAATACTAACAATACTATAGAGTACGAAGCCTTACTTCTGGGATTAGAAGAAGCAAAATTGAGGGGAGTAAAAAAGTTGATAGTAAAAGGTGATGCCGAATTAATTGTGAAGTAGGTGAAAGGACAATTTTCTGTTAAGAATGAGAGGTTAAAGAACTACACAAATTTGGTATGGGATGAGCTGGACTTTTTCAATGCTTTTTCCATAGAATTTATACCAAGAAATCAGAACACCAGAGTAGACGCCTTGGTAGTATTGACTTCATTATTATTGCCACATCCTGATTTTAAAACTCAAAAGTATCAAATCAAGATGATCTACAAGCCAAAAGTGCCTAATAATGTGGAGTATTGGCAAGTCTTTGATAGTGATTCTCAGCTCAGGGATTTCTTAGAATGAGCCGCAGGTTTTTCTGATGTATATTTTGAAGGATCAAACAGTGATTGCAAAGAAGTCTATGAAGATGTTGCAGGTAGTGATGGGGTGATTCAACTGAAAGGTAATAAAATCCCTAGGGGTCTTGTATCTCTAGAACATTTGTTCAGAAGAAAAGATGATAGTACCATTAAAGAGAAGATATCCCATGTATATAATGTCAAAAAATATGACAAAATTGATATAGGAGAGCAAGATGATCCAAAATGGATTTCAATTGGTTAGACATGTACTTCAACTGAAAATGAAGACTTGACAAAGTTACTTACAAAAAATAGGGATGTCTTCGCTTGGGGGTATGAGGACTTGGAGAATTTTAGAGGAGACCTTTTTGAACATCAAATCCCTTTAAAGCCTGGTGTTACTCCTTTTCGTCAAAAATTAAGGAACTATAATCCAAAAGTGTCTGAAGCCATATTGAAGGAAGTTGAAAAGATGCTATAGGCAAGAATTATCTATCCTATTCATCATTCCACTTGGATCGCTAATATAGTTCCTGTGAGAAAGAAAAATGGTGAGATCAGGATCTGTGTTGATTTTCGTAACCTGAACCAAGCAAGTTTAAAAGATAACTATGCCCTGCCTGTGATGGAGCATGTTCTTCAAGCTGTATCAGGATCTGAAGTTATGTCTATGCTAGATGGTTATTCTGGGTACAACCAAATAAGTGTGGCAGAAAATGACCAACATAAAACAACATTTAACACCCCATGGGGAACTTATGCCTACAGTCGTATGCCGTTTGGGCTGATTAACGTGGGTGCCACTTTCCAGAGGGCAATGAATTCTTCTTTTGAAGATCTTCGGAACAAAATTATAGTGGTGTATTTAGATGATCTTACCATTTTTTCAAAAAAGAGAAGTCAACACCTAAAAGATCTTGAGATAGTGCTTTTAAGATGTAGAAGCCGCGACATCTCTTTGAATCCCAAGAAATTAATATTCTTTGTGGAGGAAGGAAAATTACTGGGTCATATTGTCTCAAAGGATGGTGTCCAAATTGACCCTGAATGGGTTAAAGCTATTCAACAACTCATCCTACCTTTGAGCAGAACTAGATTGAAGTCTTTTTTTGGCCAGGTGAATTTCCTGTGTGTGTTCATTCTAGATTTCTCAAAAATTACTAGGTGCATGGTCGATATGATAAGTGAAAAAGTTTCATTTAAGTGGAACGAAAATGGACACAAAGATTTCAAGGATATTAAGGATGTGATATCTCAAGCACCTGTGTTAAAAAGTCCCAATTTCAAAAAGGACTTTATCATCTATTGTTATGCTTTCGAGCATACTCTATTGGGTATATTAACACAAAAAGATGAGAAAGGACAGGAAGCACCCATAGCCTTTATGAGCATGCTTTTGAAAAGACATGAGCTCAAATAATCCCAGATGGAAAAACATGCCTTCGCCATAGTAAAAGTAGTAAAATAGTTCAGGTACTATATACTTCATTCCCATTGTACCATTTTCATCCTTGAGACTGCAGTGAAAAGTATTTTGACTCAGAAGGAGATTAGTATGAATAATAGAGCAGTTTGGATAGAAAAAATCCAAGAGTATGATCTAATGATCAAACCAACCAATTTGGTAAGAGGGAAAGGCCTATGCAAGCTAATAGCAGAAGATGGTAAGCCATCTGAGAAAATTGATGAAGTACCAATGGCGTTGTTGGTCAGTCTAACTAATCCCTGGTTCTCAGACATGGCTTATTTCCTTACTTATGGTGAGTGCCTTGACCATTTAAATCCTAAGGAGAGGCATAACTTGAAATTGAAAGCAAGTAAATATGTGATATCCCAGGGGACATTATATAAAAGAGGCATAGATGGAACCTTCTTAAGATGCGTGGATGCTGAACAATAGAAAGAACTTTTGAAGGTATTCCATGATGAAGCTTGTGGAGGTCACTATTCCTCAACTGTAACCGCATTCAAGATCCTAAGGAATCATTTCTATTGGCCTGGCATGTTCAAGGAAGTGTACCAGTATGTTCACAGTTGTGAAAAATGTTAGCTTTTTACTGGAAGACCTCATCTTGTTGCTTTGCCTCTTAAACTATGATTGTTGATGAACCTTTCAAACACTGGGGGATAGACTTCGTGGGACCTTTGAACCCACCATCTAGCACTGGGCATGTTTACATTCTAACGGCCACTGATTATTTTACTAAGTGGGTGGAAGCTGTCCCCACCAAGAAAGTGAACTCTTAGGTTGTGTGTGAGTTCCTTTTAAATTATATTTTTGTCAAGTTCGGGGTGCCTGTTAAAATAGTAGCGGACAATGCTACTTAGTTTTCCTCTAAAGAAATCTTAGCTTTTTGTTATGAACATGACATTTCTCTGGCTCATTCCTTTGACTATTTCCTACAAGGGAATGGTCAAGCTGAATCCAGTAACAAGAACCTGGTGGTGATCATGAAAAAGTTGATGGATGATAATCCCCGTGAGTGGCATAAGAAGCTATTTGAAGCCTTGTGGGCAGATCAAACCACTTTGAAAAGAGAAATTGGAATGGCCCCCTTCAAATTGGTATATGGGATAGGAGCACATGTCTCTCTACCTTTGAAACTCTCCTCAGCCAAGCTCCAAGCAATTATTGAAGATCATTATTTCAAAGACCCTCTGGAGAAATTGTGTGTGAATTTTGTACTTGATCTGTAGACACAATGCTTTAGTAAAACATTAGAGGTTAGCAAAAATGAAATCGTGCAATGAATTGAAAGCTAAACTAACCAGGTGATTTACTGCCTTCTAATAGGTGCAAGTATGATGTTCTTAGATTGTTATCAAGATCAATGACCTTGACGACACCTAAATGAAGGATTTGAATGCAAAACTTGATATGAAATATGAATGCAATTAATCTATATTTTTGGATTTTAGATGCAATGATATGATGAAAACTGATATGAATCTATGCTAATATGGAAATTGATATGCTAAAATGATCTAACAATAAAATGAAAATAAAAGTGATCTCACAAAACGTGGTTGATTCACAAAGAAGCTCTGATTCTCCAGATAGAAATTCACTAGCATAAGTTCGCAAATTATGAGATTTGAGAGATGATTTGTGAAGAGCTAAAGCTTTAATTTATAGAAATCTAAGGCTTTGGAGGTGCATGAGAAAAAGCCATAAATCACTCAAATAACTTAGCTTCATTTTTGAGTTATTTTTAAATAAAGATAATTTAACTCACAAAAACATGCAAATCATGCAAAAACAACTTTTTAACTCAAATTAGAAGTTTAGATCAACTTTAAAACTCAAAAATGATGTTGAGTTCCAAAAGTTAATAACTTGCATTGATTTTTTGATTTAGAGTTTAACTGCTCTTTGATTGTGCACATGGATAATTATGAATTAATAAATAAATAAAGTGATTTATTTCCAACTTAATTGATTTTTGAAATAAAACAATTAATTTATAGGTTAATCAATCATTTAATCAAACTTTTATTCAAAAATAATATTATCAAATATGACAACTTGCTTTAATTAATTAAATAAGAATTTAATTAATTAATGATAAGAATTTTGATTTATTGTCAAATTTAAATAATAATACTAAGGAATAAATACAATTAAATTCAATTAAATAATTAAGTTGTAGAATTAGATCAATTAATTAAATATTCATCATATTCAATTAATCCACTTTAGGATAAATAGGATTTATCACCATATAATTATAAAATTAAAGATAATTATGATAATTAGAAATATTTCTAGGAATATTCCTCGATGCATAATTTAAGATAATCAATTAGGATTCGATAATGTTCAGATGTGCCTTAGGTTAGGACTTTGATGTCGATTTCATTCGATTTGATGATGTAGGAGATTAATGAACTTATAGCCCATTTTTGGGGTATTACATTTTGCCCCTCTTTGAATTACTGTGCGAAGTGCAATGGTTCAAAGACAGTTTGTGTATGATGTTTGAAACTGATGATCTGATATGAGATTGCAATTGATATGAAATAAAAACTATGATATGAGACAAAGATTGATTGAAAGATTCGAAGATATTAGGTCTTGAATGACCAAAGATAATGGAAACTATAAAAGTAATGAACCAATGATTGCAAAGAAGTGTCAAAATGCCTAATTCCGAACCTTATGATTGCGAAGAAGTGAGTGACCGATTCCAGACTTGATTGTCCTTAGAACAATCACGTAGGTATCACATCTGAACCCTTTAGTTACCGAAGAATCAAGGAAATAACACAATTAAACCAATAGTTGCAAAAACTGATACAATTTACAAGATTAAGAGAATACCAGATTGATATGGATCTCGATGAATCTGATATGCCCCAAGTGATGATTGATTTGCCCCAAGCGATGAAGTTTTTTTTTTGATGAGTCAGTAACTAGACGTAGTTGTTGTCTTGATTACTGAGGAAAGATATGATTTCAGCAAAGATATGATTTCAAATTAGATTACAGACTTTGAATGATGTGTAATACCATGCCCCCTTCGGGATTAAAATTGAAATCTGACAAGAAAAGTCAGTGTTGATAGTTTAGAAGCATGTTAATTAATTTGAGAAGTGGGTAAACATATTCAAGAATGCATTCTGCATCATTTGGAGGTCTAGGAGACCAAGTTTGACTAGGTTTGACCATGAGTTGACCATGGTTGACCAAGTTGAAATTTTCATAGTTTGATGTAAGATAATCAGTTAAGTTGAATTCTAGATTTCTATGATGATTGAAGGTTGATTATGCAAGTAGTTAATGTATACACCCAAAAATGGTCACCTAGACTATTAGCCCCTTTTACTAAATCATAAATTGCTTATTCTTAATCAAATCCTAGTTCTATCATTTATTCGATTATTTTCTATGGGCTAACCATCTTATCCTAAGTCTTTATTTATTTAAAAAGAATATTTCCTCCCCTTTTAATAAATAAAAAGCCCCCACTTTTCCTCTTATCCTAAGTTGCACAAATAAAACATTATTCTTATTTTATAAAAAATGGAAAAGCACTTTTTGTCTCATATGGACACAAAAGTCAACTCCTATTTTCTCATTGGAGGATATTTGTGCACATGGATTGCTCCTCTTTCAAGCTCCACCCTTGATTAAATCTTTTGCCTCTTAATCTCCACGGTTCATTCCTTCTCATTTCTTTTAAAAGGAGAGCTCTCTTCTTCATTTTAGACCCCCAACTTTTTATGCTAACTTTATGCTGCAGGATTTCTAGGTCACTTTGGAGCTTTTGAAGATTTGGAGCATTCTTAGCATCTACATCTCATTCTTAGCATCTACATCTCATTCTAGCATTCTTAGCTTAGCTTCATATTTATACTTTCTTAGATTAGCTTCATTTCTATGCTCTAGATTAGCTCACATAGATTAATTAGCTTGGGTTGTAACACTTGCATATTTGTTTTCATAGCCTAGCTTGCATTTCCATTTCTAGCATAGCATTGCATTGCATTTTCATTCTTGATTCTTGAGGATATTGGCATTCTTGCCCTTGTCTTCATTGAATCTCCCATTGCATGGTTTACTAGCAAGGTTATAGGCTAAATAGCTCTAGCTGAGAGCATTCTTAAAAACCCTTGCACTCCATGCCTAGGGAGCTATGGATCGATTTGTGAGGGCTCATTCTTGAGTTTCCTTGCATGTAATGATCCATAAAAGTGTGACATATTTATAGCACACATCTTTGGCGCCCACCGTGGGGCAGAGTAGACTAGCTTTGTCCCTTCTTTTTTTTCATTTCCGTCAATTTTTTGGCAAGTTTTCAGCTTAATTTTTTGTCTCTATTTTTTTGTCTCAGATTGTCATGCGATACTTTTCAGAAGTATCGTGCGATATACCTCTGTATGTGCATGTGATACTTCACCTGTCAGAAGTATCTCCTAGCTATAGTAGATAATATCGCCTGGTCTCAGGCGAAGTATCGCTTGGTGTCAGGCGAAATATCGCGCGGACTGATAAGTATCGCCCCAGTATAATGTGAAGTATCACGCGATACTGGTGTCTGTACCTGGCAGTGACCTATTTTTGAGTTATTTTATCCATCTTGCAAGTTTTAGGTTCTCAGCTAACTTTTGGAAAATAGGTGCCCATTTTTTTTTTGAAATTTTACAAATGGTATCAAAAGTTTAAGTGTGATATATCATTGAAAAGGTCTTTCCGAGCCTAATCCAACCATGATGGTTTCATTTTCAGATTTTATCATTTGATCAGTTATTTTTGTAGATTATCTAATTTTTTTCATGTACTAATCATTGTTAGATTTTGGATTTTGATTCTCCTAACTCTTGTTGGTCGAACAAGTTGTGGTTGTAGGTGCTTCTTGCTTGAAATTTGCTAAAATCGCATGTCAAAGAGGGCTACTAATGATTTTTGCAGGGCTGCCCTAAGCATAAAAACCAAATCAAGTGCTCATTTAATTACTTTCTTTATTAAGTGCGGCATATACTAGTTGTTTCCTTTCATAGGCACTTAATACCTTGTTGTAAAAATTTTGAGGTGGTAGGAGAGTATGCTCTTCACCCTTGTGGTGAAATAGAAATCTTGACCCACCTTGGGATTTTGAAAGCAAGGGAGTAATTGAATCTTTGCTTGGTGTGTTTGGAAGAGATTCTTGAGATAGGGGAGTATGCTCTTCACCCTTGTGGTGAACCAAAAACCTTGAACCTCAAGGGTTAATCCACTTTTTGTTTAGTATAAGGATCCTTTAGCGGGCCTGCTCTTGAGCAATCAAGAGGAACGAACCAAGTGGGGACAACCTTGTCATCATTTTCCTTGGTGGTGAGTGATTCCAACTCACTATAATCTCAAGGCTATCGAGGACACAAAACCTTGGTAGACATAGTACTTATCTTCGCTTGATGTGAGTAACTTGTGGGATTGTGACCATGAGGAAAGCATTAAGCAAGAATGCTTAAGGTACTCTTGAGGCCGCGAGGTCCTAGTCCTTTATGAGGAGCAAGAGGGGTGCTATGAACGGAAACCCTTACTATGAACCATTAGATAGAGGCCACCCTATTTTAGCTGCTTAGCTTCTTGGTGCAAGGATTGATCCAAGTGGACTTACCCGGATCACCCCAAGACACTCACCATATGTGTTCCTTTGGTTGTGTTTTTGACACTTCCATGACAATGCCAATATCTCTTGTGGGCAACCACTTGGTGTGAGGCAAGGGAGCATCAAGTTGTGGGCCACGTTTCTAAGTAATGAGCCTTGTCCTTCTAGGTGGTAATTGCTTGAATTGTCTTCGATTGTGCTATGCCCGTGTAAATGTTTTCAACATTCAAATACATGGTAGCATTCATAAGGTTTTCTATTTTGATATCACAAGTGCTTGTCTTGGCAAGGTTGCTTTTGCCCTTGTTTCAAGTGTTCTATGACATGTTTGATCACCTACTATTTGCAAACCTGTCTTTTATCTACTATTACTGCTTGTCAAACTGAGAAATTGCACTATCCAACCTTTGAACTTGATCAAAATGCTTTAAAACTAAGAATTTTATGTTCACTGGTCAAAAAGTCATACGAATCTACAACAGTATCGCACGCCTTACTGAGAAATATCGTGCGATAGTTCGCGCCCTGCTATTTTATTGCGCGCTTTGCTGAGGTATATCGCGCGATAGTTTGTGCCTTCTGGACTATCGCCCTGCTAGCCTGGAGTCTATCACCCAACCATACTGCAGCCTATCACCTGGCTTAAAGCGAAGTATCACTCGAACTAAGAAGTATCACCCTGTCTGCTTGGAAAGTATCGCCCAGAATCTTTTTGCTGTCCTGTCATTGCTGCAATTCGGAGTGGCTAAAATTGTACTTTAACCTGTCGTAGAGTGTCTTTTTCTGTTCTTACCTGAAACTAGTTTGTCACCTACATGCTTAGATTTGTTCTAGACTGAAACAAATGAGCTAAAACTATTGGGTTTGAGTTTAACAAATGCTACTCTTGATCACTTGTCGCATCACGGTTACCTCTCTAGCTACTTGCTTATTGAGCTTCTTGCTCGTTGCTTAGCTTTAGTCAATTGATTGCTGTAAGTGCTTGAGCACTTTTGATGAGCCATCTCTCTATTGTTCTACTTTGACAAGTGATCTTTATTAGCTTTTCTTATCTCAAATCTAAGAAACTTTGTCTCATTCTAT
>BSBK01002165.1:0-84820 GCA_027943335.1 Chamaecyparis obtusa | reverse complement strand
AAGTGATTATTGTACAAATGTTATTTTATAGCTATATGGGCCTTGTGTAAATCATGAAGAAGTGATGACTTTCAAATTGTGCAGGTTCACCCTAAGTGTTGGGATAGATCCAAGGTCAAAGACAATGTGAAGGAGAGTATCCTTATTATGTTGAGCTTGTTTTCACTTCTATTCCAATGTTACAAACTTTGAATTCAACTTTCAAATTGTGTAGGCTCACCCTAATTGTTTGGATAGATCCAAGGCCAAAGAAAATTGTGCTTATCTTGTTGTACATGTTCCCATTTGGAGCCCAATATATGATCCTTGCATTGATTTTTAATGATTACATTTTCCCTACGTTTGTAATGAGTTTTCGTGATCTTGTATTTTTTTCATTTTTTATTATGATTTCATTCTAGCCAAGTGGTACAAATCTTGCTACAAGTGTCTCATAGATTTTGGGAGCTTGTTGGGTATACCCAGTATTTTGAATTAGCTTCGATGGTTTCAAAGAAGCATTTTGGATATTGAAAGTAGTAAGAGAAGTTCTCCTATATAATATTTAAATGTTTTCATGCTTTGTATGTTGGGTATACATGCCTTCTGATTTGATATGCTTTGATTATGTTGCCTTCTCATTTACACTTTTAAACACTTGTATTACGTAATACATCACTAATGCTTTCCATTTAAATATCTATCAGCACATCCCTTGCACCTCCCTTCGGTGCAAGTGGTAGTGTTTATTATCATACTTGTATTTGGCTTGAGAGATAAGTGCACAAGAGGCAGGGATTTTTTTTTAAAAACATTCATTTTACTATCGTTGTATCATCTGATGGAAATTTCAGGGTAGTGGACGTTACAAAATTGGGTACAAAGGGTGATGGAGTCACCGATGATACCAAGGTCATCTTTGTATCTTTTCAAATACTTATTTCAGTGCAATGTGTTGAGTTTTGTTACCGAATTAGATTTTGTACATGAAATGGGCATTTCAGGTAGCATGGAAATCATCTTGCAAGCAAAACTCAGCTACACTACATGTTCCAGCTGATTAGGAATTTCTAGTTCGGCTCTCACCTGCTCATGACCCTACAAATCAAACATCCTCTTCAAGGTATGACTTTTAAATAATAACATTCCTAGAGTATACTTGTAGAATTCAAAAGCACAAGCCTAAATATATCTGAATACTTTGAACTTTAGCAGGTTGATGGAAATTGTATTGCTCCAGTTAATCCAAAGGTATGGGCATCTAAACTGTTGAACTGGATAAATTTTATGAAGCTCAATGGTATTACTATTAAAGGAAACGGTACTTTTGATGGACAAGGTGTAGCTTGGTGGAAAATTTCCCAACTAGAAGACATGGTATATCTTAATTGTGAATTAATGTTATTGGAGCTTCTCGTTCGATAATATTGGCATTTTATGTGCATGAGGATAGCAACGAAAATGGAAGAAAATTGCCGAGTGTGAGGCCAACGTTGAGCCATTAGTTTTCTTGTAGCTTATCATTTATTTTTAAGAGTAATGATAGCGATTGCATATCATTGTTCGTACAGTTAGTAGGTGTTTTCCATTTTTTCCTTTTCCATGGAGGTAACCTTGGAACATTGATATATAATTACTGAATATGAGGAGGCACTGCGATTTTATAGAAGTTATGATGTGAGCATCCAAGGCATCACAATACAAAACAGCCCACAATTTCACCTCAAGTTTGATGGTTGCACATTTGTCATAGTAATTAATGTGACAATCTCCTCTCCTGAAAACAACCCAAATACAGATGGAATTCACGTCCATAATTCTAAGGAGGTTTAAATACATCATTCCTCAATTTCATGCAGTACATCAGATTTACTTCCTAAATGCGGCCTTGTCTCTTTTATGAGTTACAATTTTAATTGATTCAAATAAATAGGAGACGACTGTGCATCGATACAAATAGGAAGCTTAGGCATCTGCATGCATGGTATCAGTTGTGGCCCTGGTCACGGTTTCAGGTATTCTCATTATTCTCTTTCCACTCCTTCATTTATTAATGTCATTCGATGAAGTTAAATGCAATTGTTTTTATGTCATTGTTATTAGTATCAGAGGACTTGGGAAGGGAGGAACAAAGGCCTGCGTATCCAATGTCAGCATCTATGAAAACAACATTCATGATGCATTAAAGGGCCTCTAGATCAAAACATGGCAGACCTATCAAAAACTCAATCTTTGCATTGAAAATATGCCTTATCAAACACACACTAAAATCCTTCACAACAAACATAATCTGATCCTCCTTTTTCTATTCTTGATGTTTATATGGAGGAAATGGGCAAGTGAAAAGTGTGTTGTTCTTCAATATAGAGGTCTCCAATGTAAGAGTGCCCATTAACATTGATCAATTTTATTGTCATAAAATCATGTGCACCAACCAAACATCTGGAATATACATATCAGACGTCACTTATTAGAAAATCACAGGCACTTACTGATGCAGGAGCATCTCGGGTCCTTCACAATCGTGTGTCACCAAAAAGATGTTTGTATTTTACAGTGTTGCTCAGTTCCTTCTTTGACTGAGTTGGTTCGGTGTTGCTCAGTTTCCTTTGTTCACTGGTTTTGGTTGGTTGTCTCTCTAGCACTCAGTAAATTTTCTCGGTGCTTGGTAATACTTGTCTAGTGCTCGGTTTCCTTGTTTACTGAGTTGTTTATTTTAGATTTTTGTTGAAGCTAACTCTTGCATTTAATTTGGGTTGCAGATTTAATGTTGTTACCTATCATTGGGAAGCATGTGGACCTAGATGTGGTTGTCCAACCAGCATTCACTATGGGGTTGATAGGATAACAAATGTACACTCTATGAATGACATTACAAGACTTTCTAGTCCACTCTGTTAAGAGATTTATCTATTTACAATGGTTAAAATGTAACAACAGTTGATCTGATTACAACACAACTTCAATTGCAGATTATCAAATCTAATTTAAGCTCATTCAAATCCTCTGATCAATATATCAATTCTATTTCAATCAATATTCAGTAACTTACTATCACTTGGTAATAGCGTTCTGACGCTCGGTAATAGCTTTCTGATGCTCGGTAATCTCTACAGTTCAGTCCTCCTTAACTAGTCTGACCAGGCATGCATGAAGCTTGTTCACGCGATATCTCTATAGACTCCTTCCAGCATTATTTCATCATGAAATCCTAGTCTCCTAAATAGATGAGTAAACCGTTTTAATTCCATCCATCAAATTTTGCCACTTAATCACCTTTGTTGATTTTTTCACTTTAACCTTCCTCAGCTAATGTGTCAGTAACACATTTTGTTTCAATCCATTAGATCTTCTCTGAATTATGTTAGCCATCGATCTTCGTAAAAAACATTATCTTCAACTTCGTAATCATAACACTTTACAACTCATCAATTTCCATCAGCTAAACTAACCGTTTAGTTCTTTTCTTCTGCTTGCTTAACAAAGAAATGTCTCGGTGAACACAAGCTCAGTTTATACTATGCTCGGTATACACTACACTACGTCAGTGTATACTAGAATGCTTCTTTAATCGACAACACTATTTTGTACATTTTTCTCTTATCCTTCATCATAAATGAATGCAACATAATCAAGTCAATAACATAAGGTCATAGAATCATTCATAAGTTACCCAATGTATTCCTTATCATTATCTGTCATATAAATCTTCCTCATGTAGATATATTTGTTCTTCATCTCTTTTCTTCTTCTTTCTATAGATGTTTGGGTATAGTAACTTTGATGAAGGGTGCTCCCCTTAATACCACAAACACATAACAGAAATAGAGAAACAACAATCAATATGCAAGAACAGAAAATTGGCTTCTTATTATCTCCACAAATGTGGAATTACAAACTTTCAGAATTACAATATGCAAAGCCACATGGGCATTCCCTTACAATATTCTGTAGGACAAAGCCTCGAACTATTACCCAGATCTACTACCCAGAACTATTCTGAACTGCCTAAGACAATAATACAGCCTTCCTTATATAGGCAATTTCCCACCGCCTGGGAAAGTTCCAGAATTTTAGCCAATAAGGCCGACCAACTTAGAATTATTTTATTTTACATTTTATTACATCATAGTCGGCTCAAGATAACCTTTGAAACCCAAACAGAAATTTTGAAGAAAATTATTTTCCGCCATTTCAGGTGGCTCAACTTCCGAAGACCATAAGTCATCACCAGTTGACCCGCTCGGCTATTATAACCCCATTTCAGAAACGCCACGAAGTGCTCTACAGGCTTGACCCGTGCAAAAGCCCGTCACCCAAATTTTCAACCTCATTTGGGGCCTCTAAAGCCTTCAAAACTGAGTTCAAAGTTTCTGTACCCTGCTGCCAATACCGAAAATCTTCAATATCTTCCAATGTACACTTGACTTGGCAATGAAACTTTACTGGCAGACTTATATGACCAAACTGAACCTCCAAGAAAGAAATCAGATCATTCTGAACACATATGAAAATTACCAAAAATAGTAACTTTCCACAAATAGCAGCTTTGCACAAGATAGCCCTTATTGAATTCAAAAATAGAAATATTTTTTTGGGTGATACAAGATTGCTCTTACACCCAGGATGCTCCTGCATCAGACACCCAGGGTAATTTGAGAAGTGACCCTGTCACGTCTCAGGTGTGCAGAGGAAAACCAAGACGGCTAACCTCCTCCTTTGTCAGCCATGATGAATCTTCAACAGGTCGTCCTTTCCACTTGACCAGATATTCTTCATATGTCCTGTTCCTTGTGCTTCTGCCAACACGACTGTCCAGTATATCTTCGATCTCCTTAGTGTCTGAACTAGTTGCTGGAATACTCCACTGTGCTGCTGTGATCTCATCTTCAACACCTCCTTCATGATACTCTGTTAGATCTGAAATGTTAAACACTGGTGAAATATTTAGCGCAGTAGGTAATTCTACCTCATATGCATTTCCTGAATCATGTTTCTTCAGTATCCTACACGATCTAAACTTCTTCATTTTCAGCTTGTTATATGTACCAACTGGAAACCGCTCCTTCCGCAAATGAACCATGACTTCATCACCAACTTGAAATTTCTTATACCTCCTTTTCTCATCTGCCTTAGCCTTATACTCTGTATTCATCTTGGTAATATGCTTCCTCACCTTTTCATGGATGTTCTTCAAGTGTTCTGCAAAATCTTCAGCTTCAGCACTACTTATTTCTCCTTTATCTATCTTCCTCAATTCAGATGCATTTCTTGGACTACTTCCATATACAATCTGGAATGGTGATTTACCAGTGCTCCTATTGACAGAATTATTGTATGCAAATTCTGCCTATGGTAAAATCAAATCCCATCCTGTTGGCTTATCTCCAACCAAACATCTCAGCAAATTTCCCAAACTCCTGTTCACCACCTCTGTCTGTCCATCAGTCTGTGGATGATGTGATGAACTGAACTTCAAATCTGTCTTCAACTTCTTCCACAATGTACGCCAGAAATATCCAACAAACTTAGTGTCCCGATCTGAAACTATGGTCTTTGGCAAACCATGAAGTCTCACTACTTCTCTAAAAAACAATTCTGCTACATGAACAGCATCATTAGTCTTCTTGTAGGGAATAAAATGTGTCATCTTTGAAAATCTATCAACTACCACAAAAATTGAATCGTGTCCCCGCTGTGTCCTTGGTAAACCAAGAACAAAGTCCATGCTGATATCCTCCCAAGGCTTCTCTAGTACAGATAATGGCTGATACAACCCTGTATTCTGCTTCACTCCTTTTGCCATCTAACATACTCTGCAACTCTATACAAACTTCTTCACATCTTGCTGCAACTGTGGCCAATAATAATTCTCACTAACCAAAGAAAGGGTTTTATCACGACCAAAATGTCCAGCCAATCCTCCGCTATGCTTCTCTTTGACGAGATTCTCCCTCATAGAACTTCGTGGAATGCACAACTGACTCCCTCTGAATAGCATATCATCCTGGATGATGAAATCCAACCATTTCATCCTGTCTAGAGTAACAGGTTCTGTACAAGCTTTCCAAGCTTCACCAAAATCAGGATCCTCTGGATACAAATTCTTGAGTTCCTTGAACCCAACCACTTCAATCTGTATTTCTGTGAGCAATAGTTGCCTTCTGCTAAGAGCATCTGCAACCCTATTAGACTTTCCACTCCTGTGTTTCAAAACAAATGTATAACTCTGCAAAAACTCAACCCATTTCAAATGCCTTTGATTCAATTTTCCTTGACTATTCAAATATTGCAAAGCTTGATGATCAGTATACAAAACAAACTCCTTAGGAAGTAGATAATGTCTCCACTTCTTTAATGCCTGAACTATAGCATAAAATTCTTGATCATAAACAGAATATTTCCTCTTGGCATCATTTAACTTCTCACTAAAATAAGCAACAGGTTTACCTTCTTGGCTCATAACAGCTCCTATTGCAGTACCACTAGCATCACAATCTACTTGAAACACCTTATTGAAATTTGGAAGTGCTAAAACAGGTTGTTCTGTAACTTTTTGTTTCAATAATTGAAAACTCTTTTCTGTCCCATTTGTCCACTTAAACTCTTTTCTATCCCCTCTCATTGTTTCAGTCAAAGGACCACAAATACTGCTAAAATTTTTGATAAACTTTATGTAAAAGCTAGCTAGACCATGAAAAGATCTTACCTCAGTAGCACTCCTTGGAGTAGGTAATTCAAGGATAGCCTGTACCTTCTCTGGGTCCATTTTTAGACCTTCTGCTGAAACTACAAATCCCAAATACACTAACTCTTTCTTCACAAAACTGCACTTCTTCAAATTAATCAACAATTTCTCTTCTCTCAACTTCTCAAATACCATACGAATATGCATCATATGCTCATCCAATGTCTTACTAAAGATCAAAATATCATCTAGGTAAACAATGAAAAACTTACCCAAAAATTCTTTTAGAACCTCGTTCATGAGCCGCATGAAAGTGCTCGGTGCATTGGTTAGCCCAAAAGGCATGACTAACCACTCATACAGTCCTTCCTTTGTCTTGAAGGAAGTCTTCCATTCATCTCCTTCTCTGATCCGAATCTGATGATATCCACTTTTCAGATCTATCTTTGAGAAATACACAGCTCCACTCAAACAGTCTGTAATATCATCCATTCGTGACAATGGAAACCTGTACTTGATTGTGATCTTATTTATTGCCCTAGAATCTGTACACATCCTCCACTCTCCATTCTTCTTTGGTGCTAATACCGCTGGTACAGCACAGGGACTCAGACTCTCTCGAATCAACCCCTTTTGTAACAACTCATGTACTTGTCTGTTCAACTCTTCACTTTCTGCTGGTGTCATTCTGTGTGCTGCTTTGTTTGGCAAACTGGCTCCTGGAATCAAATCCATCTGATGACTGATCTTCCTTACCGGTGGTAATCCATCAGGTACATTATCAGATACAATATCCTGAAACTCATTCAACAAATCTGCAACCTCTACAGGTACATCCTCTACTTCTTCTTTACGAACTTTTGGAATTAAAGCAAAACACACATGCTCATGCCTCATACCATCTAGAAATTTCCTTCCATCAACAAATGTTATTCTTGCATTACCACATACCTTTTCTTCGGTCTCCTTCAATGGCTTTAGCTTATGTCGCACTCCATCCTTTGTCAGGGAATAGGTATTCACACGACCATCGTGTACAGCACATCTGTCAAACTGCCATGGTCTACCCAATAACATATGACATGCATCCATAGAGATGATATCACATAGTACCTCATCTTGGTACCCGTTGATCTTAAACTTTACCAGGCACTGTTCACTGACCATGACCTTGTGGTCATCCTGCACCCAGGCAATCTGATATGGATGTGGGTGTTTCTATCTCTTGAGCTTCAACTTTGTCACCATCTCTTCTGACACCAAATTTTCAGTGCTTCCACTATCAATAATCACATCACAACATTTACCCTCACACTTGCATCTAGTGCGAAACAGGCTCCTCTTTTGCTCAGGTTCATTCTCACCACTCAACAGGACTCTTCTGTTAATCAACGTTTCTCCTCTTTCAGCATCTTCAGAATTTGATGATCTGGCATCTTCATCTACATGTGCAACTCTGGCCTGGCCTTCATTTCTCCTGTTTGTTCTTCCTTGGCGCTGAGGACATTCAAATGCCCTATGACCTTCTTCTCCACAGTGAAAACATGTTCCACGGAAGCCACCTCTTCCAGATCCTTGTCCTCTTCCTCTTCCTCTCTGATCTCTATTATTCTGATCCTGGAAACGATTAGAATTATTTCCTCGCTGATTCTGACTGCTACTAGCCTCATCCTTCTTTTTCAGATCTTCATTTCGGCCACCATATGACCGTCCACCAGATCGTCCACCGCGACCTCTTCCGTTTTGTCTGCTCTCGAACTTCTTGTTCAGCTTTTCCTCTACTTTTAGGGCAAATTGGTATGCCTCCTCAATACTGCTCATTCGAACCAGATTCAACTCCTCCTCAATGCTTGGCCTTAACCCATTAAGGTATCGGGCAACTTTCTCCTTATCAGCTTCTGCATGGCTTGTTCTGATGAGAAGTCGGTAGAACTCATCTGTATACTCCTGAACAGATCTTCCTGCTTTCTTCAAACTCTGCATTTTCTTCAGTAGGTCAAGCTCATAATCAACAGGAATGAACTGTCACTTCAATTTATCCACCATCCGATCCCATCTTGTGATTTTATCTTTCCCTCTTCTATTTCGCTCTAATTGAATTTCTTGCCACCAGATCTTCGCATGACCTTTCAATCTGGCCTTCGCAAATTTGACCCTATCAGGATCGTCAACATCTTCGTACTCAAAATATTCTTCACATTCATTGATCCAGTCAATCAATTCCTCTAGGTTAAGATTTCTAGAAAATGTAAGAACCTCAATCTTAGGTCTTTTCCCAATCTTGGAAATGGCCCGAAAAAGTCTTTCTTCCTCCTGGTTCACAATTTCAACTTCTCCTTCTTGATATTCTTCTTCGGCTTCATCCTCGCTTTCATCTCTGACATTAAGATTCATTCCTCTGTGAATCTCTTCTTGCAATGCTCGCACTTGTCTCTGCAGCTCTCTAACCTCAGGTGTCACAGCACCAGCTCTTCCACCACGTTCTTTTCGTGGAGGCATTTTTTGCGATGCGCACTGAAACCCTAACCACGGTCCTAGTGCAAACTGCCTCACAGTCGGCGATCTGTTTACACACTCAAGAAAACCTGCTCTGATACCACTTGATGAAGGGTGCTCCCCTTAATACCACAAACACATAACAGAAATAGAGAAACAACAATCAATATGCAAGAACAAAAAATTGGCTTCTTATTATCTCCACAAATGTGGAATTACAAACTTTCAGAATTACAATATGCAAAGCCACATGGGCATTCCCTTACAATATTCTGTAGGACAAAGCCTCGAACTATTACCCAGATCTACTACCTAAAACTATTCTGAACTACCTAAGACAATAATACAGCCTTCCTTATATAGGCAATTTCCCACCGCCTGGGAAGGTTCCAGAATGTTAGCCAATAAGGCCGACCAACTTAGAATTATTTTATTTTACATTTTATTACATCATAGTCGGCTCAAGATAACCTTTGAAACCCGAACAGAAATTTTGAAGAAAATTATTTTCTGCCATTTCAGGTGGCCCAACTTCCGAAGACCATAAGTCATCACCAGTTGACCCGCTTGGCTATTATAACACCATTTTGGAAATGCCACGAAGTGCTCTACAGGCTTGACCAGCGCAAGCACTCGTCACCCAAATTTTTGACCTCATCCGGGGCCTCTAAAGCCTTCAAAACTGAGTTCAAAGTTTCTGTACCCTGCTGCCAATACCGAAAATCTTCAATATCTTCCAATGTACACTTGACCTGGCAATGAAACTTTATTGGCAGACTTATATGACCAAAATGAACCTCCAAGAAAGAAATCAGATCATTCTGAGCACATACGAAAATTACCAAAAATAGTAACTTTCCACAAATAGCAGCTCTGCACAAGATAGCCCTTATTGAATTCAAAAATAGAAATATTTTTTTGGGTGATGCAAGATTGCTCTTACACCCAGGATGCTCCTGCATCAAACTTACAAGATAAGTATTGTCAAAACTAGTTGACATCAATGACAACATATTACTAATTTAACCATATTACATATCTAATCAACAACTCAGTGATCTTAAATCACAGATCTTCAAGTCATACATTTTATACAAATTAATTGTAGTTCATCAATCTCTCCCTTTGGCATTGATGGCAACACAAGCAATATGAAATATGTCATACACATACCAAACATGTATTCTACAACTCTGTCAACAAATGTTGTAACGGTACAAGATGTCCCTAGCTTAATATGTTTAATCACTATGTTACATAAAAACATTTGTAAGTGTAGACTAACTTCTGCATATATGTTCTTTTCAGCTTGCAGGTTTTCTTCTATTCTTAGTAACTGATTTTCAATGCTCTGCATGTTCTATATCTCTCTCCCTTTGTCTTTGGCTTCATATTCTTCATATTGATCTCTCCCTTTGACAGCAATGCCAAAGAGTAATAAATACATATAACTCTGTAGTAGCCATGTAATTCTATGTTGTCTAGTGCATTCTTTATATCTCAGTATACTGATATGAAAATCTGTTCCACTACTCCAACCTTTCACAACCTTAGACATAAGTCCAAAGTGTGAACTCTGCTACATCAACATGTATGATCTTCTGATAAGATTAGGATGATGCAACCTCCAAATCACCTTAGTGACCGGTAGACAGGGGACAAACCCCAAGTCTAGTCCTCAAGTATTCATATGTATCCTTCGGTAGATGCTTTGTAAATATGTGAATAAGTTGTTCTTTTGATGTACCAAATTCTAGTTTCACTTGCTTCTCCTGTACTTGTTCCCTTAAGTAGTGATACTTAATTGATATATGCTTTGTTTTAGAGTGCATCACCAGATTCTTTGAAATATTAATAGCACTAGTGTTATCACAATATATAATCACTAGCTCAGTGTGTACCTCATTCATTCCTTCTAACACTTGCTCAATATATGGAATATTTGAACAGTTAGTAGTAGTAGAAACATACTCTACTTCTACTATAGACTGAGAAATGCAAGCCTGTTTCTTACGTGTCCATGTAACAAGTCTTTCACCAAAGAATAATGCTCCTTTGGTGGTACTCTTTCTATCATCCACATTTCCAACCCAATCAGCATTGATGTATACCTTCAGTTCAAACTTTCCTTTCTTAGGATACCATAGTCCATAATCTTCAATTTTCTTTAGGTATCTTAAGATTCTCTTTGTAGCAGTCATGTGTGACTCTCTAGGGTTTGCATAAAATCTAGCAACTATTCCAACAACATGTGCTATATCAGGTCTACTATGAACTACATACATTAACTTACCAATCATGGATCGATACAGTGTCTAGTTTACCTCAGTAGTTCCATCTTCTTTAGTTAGTTTACATCCAGTAGTCATCGGTGTTCCCACGGGTTTAGCATCTTCCATGCCAAATGTCTTCAATACTTCCTTTATATATTTAAATTGCATGATGAATATACCATCATTAGGTTGAATCACCTGTAAGCCTAGAAAGAACTTAATCTCTCCAAACATAGACATTTCAAATTCACTTTTCATTTCATCAGCAAATGACTTAAAGATTTGATCTTGTCCTCCAAATATTATGTCATCCACAAATATCTCAACAATCAAGATACTATCATCAGAATTTCCTTTCATGTACAGATTACTTTTCTCACTTGTTCTAACAAATCGAATACTCAACAAATACTTATGTAGCCTCTCATACTAGGCTCTCGGTGCTTTCTTTAAACCATATAAAGTTGTATGTAATCTACATATCATATCTTTATTTTCTGGATCAACCAACCCTTCAGGTTGTTCTATGTAGACTTCTTCTTCAAGTATCCCATTCAGAAAAGTAGATTTAACATCCATTTGGTAAACTTTGAACCTTTTGTGTGCAGCATATGCAAGTAACATTCTAACTCCTAATCTAGCAACAGGTGTGAAAGTCTCACCATAATCTATGCCTTCCTCTTGTGCATATCCCTTGCATACTAACCTATATTTGTTCCTCGTTACCTCTCCATTCTCATTAAGCTTGTTTCTGAATATCCAGTTAGTACTGATAACAATGTTGTCCTTAGGTCTAGGTACTAAACTCTAGGCTTTTCTCTTCTCTATATGTTCTATTTCCTCTTTCATTGCATTAACCCATTCATCATTTTCTAATGCAACTTTTACATTCTTTGGTTCATATTCACAAACTAGACATGTACCTTGTCTTGCTTTACTTCTTGTTTGCATGTCATCTTGTCTGTCTCCAATGGTTTGTGTCTTAGGATGATGTCTTCTGACAAATATTGCTAGTTTCTAATATCTTATTTCTTGTTCATCCTGTGCATGTTCATTTTCTTGTTTGGTAGGTGCTTCCTGCTCATTAATTTCTTTTTCCTGTTTCTCGGTATTGTTTTCCCGTGGACCGGTTGTCACTGTTTGCGGTGTCGGTAGGTACTCTGGTTGTTCAATGTAAATGAATCTACCGTATTTTTTTGGTTCCTTTGTGCTTTCCTCTACATTCTTATCATCAAATGAATCAACTCGAACATTAGTACTTTTAATCATTTTATTAGTTACTTTGTTAAGACACTTGTATGATTTTCTTTTAGTGGGATATCAAAGAAATATCCCTTCATCACCTTTTGATTCAAACTTCTCATTTCTTTCATCTTTCAGAATAAAGCATTTACTTCCAAAAACTCTAAAATAATTTACAGTGGGTTTGTGACCAAACCATAACTCATAGGGTGTCTTATTAGTGTCCTTCTTCAGTTGTACTCAGTTTAGAACATAAATAGCTATGCTGACAACTTCTCTCTAGTATGTCTGAGCAACATTCATTTGTAACATTAGTGTCCTTGCATAGTCAACAATTGACCTATGCCTCCTTTCAGCTATTCCATTTTGTTGTGGTGTCCTCAGTGCAGAGACCTATCTTTTAATATCATGCTCATTACAAAAATTAGTAAATTCATCAAAAATAAATTCACCACCTCGGTCAGATCTTAAGCATTTCAATTCTTTACCAATCTCTTTATCAACTTTTTCTTTATACCACTTGAACATCTTAAGTGCCTCTGATTTTTCCTTCAAGAACATGACTATCATTAGTCTAGTATAATCATCAACAAATAGAATAAAATATCTGTCTCCATAGTAACTTTGAGCTCTCATAGGACCACATAGGTCAGTATGCACTAATTCAAGTAATTTCTTTGTTGAATAATCTTTGCTTTTGAAACTAGACTTTGTCATTTTATCTTTCTGACATTCATGACACATAACATGATCAGGCTTAGATAAGTTAGGAAAACCTCTAACATTTTTCTTTTTATGTCTCTTTCTCAACCTTTTATGCCACAACCATGCATCTTCATCTTTCATCATTAAAGAGGAAGACTGATCATCATCAAGATAAAACAAATTACCTCTCGATTGTGTTCCACATCCAATAAGTCTTCCTCCACCATCAAATATCTTCACTTTCTTTCTCTCAAAAGAAACTTGGTGGCCTGAATTGTTTAGCTATGCCACACTTAGCAAATTATAGTTTAGACATTTTACCCAATAAGAATTATCACATCTAATTTTATCATTTATCATTAGGGATCCTTTTCCTCTAACCATACAAGGTGAATCATTACTCATTCTAACAGATCATCCATTATGTTCTTCAAGATGATCAAATTTCTCTTCATCACTAGTCACGTGATGTGTACAACCACTATCTATGATCCATGTATCTTTTTTATTAACTTTAGAGATAAGTGTTGTCTCTACATACCTTTCAGCTTCTTCTGATTCATCATTCATTGCAACAAATATTACCTCCACATCTTCATTAGTGTCGGTATCGATGACATCTTCTTCTGCAATGTAGCACACCTTCTTTCCTTTATCATTATTGTCTCAGTTGTCTCTGTTGTAGTGTCAGTAACTTTTGTTTCCTCTTCTCCCATAGCTTCCTTCACTAGATTGATCTTTGTTTATGTCATCATATTTCTTGTGTGGACATCTAGTAGCAATATGACCAACCTCTTTACAATTAAAGCATGCTAAAGGTAATTTACCTTTATACCTTTCTTTACCTTTAGGTAACCTTCTAGCCATAAGAGCTTCAAGTTCATCAAGCTCATCATCAGTATTTCTATCACTGTCATCATTCTTATTTCTGCTACTAGACTTACCAATCTTCAAAGAAGACATAAAAGAAGATTCAACAAATGCTACAACACTATTATCAAAGTTATTTAGTTCAAAGGTTATAAGTTTACCAATCAGATTATCAAGAGTAAGGTTGTTACTAGATGCATACCTAGTTTCATGAATTGCAGATATTCTGATTGTATAAACAGACAATAAGGTTTTGAGAACTTTTCTTACCACTGTCTCTTCATCAATCACACCATCAGATGTTCTAATAGCATGTACTACCTCTTTTAGTCTATTTGTGTACTGCACAATATTTTCACCTTCCTTCATCTTCATATCATCGAATCTACCCCTTAAGCTTTCAGCTCTGGCTCTTTTAACATTCACATCACCACTATAAACTTGAGCAAGTTTATCCCACATACCTTTTGCAGTAGTGCAATTTTTAATATCTTCAAATTTGGCATTGGTACAGGTAGCAACAATCTCCATCATAGTAACATTATGTTCATGCATTTCTCTTAGTTGATCAAGGGTTAAGGGACTAGTGGGTGGTGCAATGTAGCCATTCTCCATTAGTGTAAGGGTAGAATTCCCAATTCCAAATACATGCAGCTTCATTCAGCTTTGCCATACTATGAAGTTATCTTTGTCCAGCTTTAGCACTTCCCTCTATACATTTTGAGATCTTTATGCTGAAGTCCTTAAAACTCTATTCCAAGCAACCTGACACTGATACCAATTGTTAGAATAACTAAGAGGAGGGTGAATCAGTTATCCACAGTCCCAATCCTAAAATGTATATCCAAAAACAATTTACTAAAACTTCTGCAGTTCGGTAAAGTAAAATAGTATTTTTTCTGTGCTTTTACTGATTACCAGTTAATAACATATAGTGATTACCAATCAAATCAAATATGCAACATGTAAAGTATGACAACAAAAAATCATCACAATCAACACATAACACAAGAGATTTAACGTGGAAACCCTATGAAGGGAAAAACCACCTAGGACCGGCAACCCAAAAATTGTTCACTCTTGTGAAGTGAGGTCGGTGAAGACCCAACCTTGTTAAAGGTTACAAACACACTGTGAGGTGTGACCTTGTTAGATGATTTTAGACAAACCGTTATTGTCCAACCAATATTCATTATGGGGTTGACAAGATAACAAATGTACAGTCTATGAATGACATTACAAGACTTTCTAGTCCACACTGTTAAGAAATTTATCTGTTTACAATGGTTAAAATGTAATAGCAGTTGGTCTGATTACAACACAAGTTCAATTGTAGATTATCAAATCTATGTTAAGCTCATTCAAATCCTCTGATCAATATATCAATTTTATTTCAATCAATATTCAGTAACTTACTGTCGCTCGGTAATAGCTTTCTAACTCTCGGTAATCTCTATAGTTCAGTTCTCCTTAACTAGCCTAATTAGGCATGCATGAAGCTTGTTCACACGATATCTCTATAGTCTCTTTCTTCCATCATTATTTCATCATGAAATCCTAGTCTCTTAAATAGACGAGTAAACCGTTTTAATTCCATCCATCAGATTTTGCCGCTTAATCTCCTTTGTTGATTTTGCTGCTTTAACCTTCCTCAGCTGATGTGTCAGTAACACATTTTGTTTCAATCCATTAGATATTCTCTGAATTATGTTAGTCATCGATCTTCGTAACAAACATTATCTTCAACTTCGTAATCATAACACTTTACATCTCGTCAATTTCCATCGGCTAAACAAATCATTTAGTTCTTTTCTTTTGCTTGGTTAACAAAGAAATTTTTCGATGAACACAAGCTTAGTTTATACTGTTCTCGGTATACACTACATTGTGTCAGTGTATACTGGAATGCTTCTTTAATCGACAACACTGCTTTGTGCATTTTGCTCTTATCCTTCATCATAGAGAAATGCAACATAATCAAGTCAATAACATAAGGTCACAGACTCATTCATAACTTACCCAATGTATTCCTTATCCTTATCTATCATATCCATCTTCCTCATGTAGATATATATGTTCTTCATCTCTTTTCTTCTTCTTTCTATAGATGTTTGGATATAGTAACTTACAAGATAAGTATTGTCAAAACTAGTTGACGTCAATGAAAACATATTACTGATTTAACCATCTTACATATCTAATCAACAACTCAGTCATCTTAAATCACATATCTTCAAGTCATACAGTTTATACAAATCAGTTGTAGTTCATCAACAAGACCCTCATTTTTCAACATTTTTCAACAAGTTAAAAATAGACTTGAAAAATTAAAAACCTATGTTAATTCTTGTTCAAAAATTTAAAAAAATATTATAAGCATAAACTTCATCAACTTTTACACATTTCATTAGTTTACATCATCTCCAAATTCTAAACATAAATGTCATTTTTATGTCGTTAAAGTTAAAAAGTTTGTGTTGTTGACCTTTTCCTTTATAAAAGTGTGACACAGCTTTGTACTTTTACCCTTCTACATTGTTCCAATTCAATATTCATGTGTTGTTTTTTTCTACAAGTGTTCAAGTTATGTTGTTCTATAGACCAACATTTTTCTTTGTGTTAGCTTATAGATAAATTAGTAGATTATCTTAATTAAATTATGATTTTTAAGTCTAAATATACAATGGATGTTGAGTTAATAGATTGTTATGGGTCTTACCATGGGTTTTTTACATCCATATTAAGTAATTTGGATCACAAGATATTTTTGGGCCAACTAGTTAATGCATTTTAATATTTTTTGCATGTTATGTTCAATGGGTTCTATCAAAAAGTTGTGTCTAGTTTGTGTCCCAAAGAGGAACTATTTTTCCTAATTTTTCAAACTCATCCTATTTGACCTAAAAAATTGAATCACTTAGAGATTGAATGTCAAAAATTTAATAGGAATTGTATTATTCAAAGTTTTCTTTCCAAATATGTAGTCTATTTGAATACCTAGATGATACAAATCAATTTTCAATAGATGTTTTTGATTAAATGTAAAATCATTTTACAAGGACCAAAAACACAAGATAAAAAGAAAAAATACAAACAAAAAGAGACAATCTTAAACCACTAATAAAATAGATGCTTAAAAAATACTAGACAAAAGAGACAAAAATAAGGAAGAAACACCCTATTTACCATCTCTAGAGACTTAACTAGAACAATTATTTTTTCATATGAAATCTTCTTTTATACTCCTGACCTTTTTAACAATGTTTTTCATATGACTGATGCCCTTTTCCTTGCTTTTGAGTCTAGTTGTAGGTCCTAGGATAATATCTCGGTCTATGTTGCTAGTATTGGTGATTATGTCCCTAGTAGAACCAACATTATTTTGATGGCCCATTGGTACAGAAGGTCTGGGTTACTCTAGGAAATCCTTTAGTTTCTCACTTTTCCTTGTCCCCAAATTGACACCACTCCATGGTCCAACTACTTAGTCCTCTCCAAGAGGCCCTACTTCACTAAAAATTTCCTAGGAACACCCTCTTGTGTTTACAAAATCCTAGGGAATATTATCTCTCTTTGTGAAATAAAACTTCTCACATCAAATACCTCCTTTCCCTTAAGGACTCCTTGTAACCAAACCTAAGCCTTTCAGGATCTTGACTTTGTTCTTAGAAGAAAGGGTTTGTTGATGTATTCCATTCTTTTTCGATCAATATAATTCAATTTCAACTTTGGAATCCAACTTGAGAGACTCAACTCCTCATTTGGGGTTATTAGTCCTATCAGGTGACCTTGTTCCTACTAGCCCTCCTTTTTGACCTTTTTGCCTCAAACTTGCAAACTCTCTAAATAAGGGTCTAACAAATTAAAGAATATCTATGGACACCCCTTTGGATGATACATGATATGTCACAAATTGGGGTATGGTTTTTTTCTTTGACCTAGTCAACCTGGTAGTGCCCATAGTAGGCATAATTGCCAATTAGGCTTGGTGTTTAATGGAACTAGGGTATTATACCAACCTGTTACAACTATATTAACTAATTCCACCTAAAAGAATATTTATGGACACACTTTTGGATGATACAAGATATGTCACAAATTGGGGTTTGGGTTTTTTCTTTGACCTAGTCAACCTGGTAGTGCCCATAGTAGGTGTAATCACCATTCAATTCCTCCTATCAAATGGCTTATGGATTTATTTTTTAACATTTCTATGGATGCCAAATCACCAATGAGAACACATCCACACCTTAGTTTGTTTCTTTTACAACACCTTTTCCTAGTCTTCCTTGCTTGTCACATGACCATTCCAAGCCTAGGGCATCACCTCAAAAATTGGGGATTGATTAGACGGGTCCAAAAAATTCTAAATTTTATGGTACATATTTTTACCTAAAATTACCTTTGGAATTATCCAAATCCCATGGTGGAATGTTAGGAAAAACCCATTTTCTTCCAAGACCCTAGGGTTTGTAAGGTTTTGAACTATCTACACAAAAAGTTGATGGATCTTTCTTATTCTTACACAAAATGAGATCAGACCAAGTGCACATGAAAGAAGACTCATAGGGCTACTCAAACATGCTAAGGTATGTGATCTAGCAATCAAGACCCATCCATATATTTGAAAATAAATAGGACCCTGTTCTAAAATCTGAACACTCCAGTGCAAATCTCCATCTCATTCACCAAAATCATTCAAGTTACATCTCTTTTAAACCTCTTGGGTATCATACCAACCTATTACAGCTATCCCAACTGATTCCAACTAAAATTTGAATTACTTAGCTATTAAGTTACAAAAGCATCGTTTGTTAATATTAACAACATTGCATCAATTTGACATCTACCTTCATAAACTTGACTATGAACTTGAAAACTAGTTGCAAATGATCAAAATCAACATCAAACTATACTTGACCCCCTTTTACACATCTTGGCTAATCAGTGACCAATTTTGACCATATGAGTCCTTAGAGAATGACAAGCATAAAAATGGCTCTATTAGGTTTATTACAATGTAGTAAAATATGAAATGGTCTATAAAAGACCTTGTGATAGCATGGAACATTCCAAAAGCACCAAATTTCCCAAATCCTCCATTCATGCCTTTAGGTTCCCTGCACCATACTCCCCTGGTTGAAGAAAAGTAAAGCCCCTTAAGGAAGAAAAGCTAAAATAGTGGTTCCATGTTTGATCATGTCTTCCTCTATCATCCAAGTAGCATCGTTATCATGAAATCCATCACACTTTGTAATAAATTCCCTGTATGTCCTGTTGCTAGTCCTTTTGAGCACCATGGAGTCCAAAATCCTTTCAAGATTCAATGGTTCATTTTGTGGAAAGTCTTTGATCCACACAACATCATGATATGACATCACAACCTACATCCATAGTGCTTTTATAGGGAAATAAGTCACAAACATTAAAAATAGGTGATATAGAGAAGCCTTGTGGTAAATCAACTTTATATGTATTAGAGCCAAATTTATGAAGTATTTTGTAGGGGCCAATCTTCTTCATCAGCAGTTGGGTTGGTTTTCTATTAGAGAGTCTTTCTCTCTTCAAATAGGCCATCACTAGATCACCCACCATGTATTGTACATCTCTCATTCTCTCATCTTCTTGGATTTATATTTCTCAATAGTTTTTTGCAATACTTCTTTAACCCTGTCATCTATATCATTCACATGATGACTACAAATTATTCCCCTTAATAACTTCTTTTATGCTAGGTTTCCTCTTAGATGTATCCCATAGACAACCTCAAAATGGCTTCTACCAGTGCTTCTATTCATGGAGTCATTATAAGGATACTTTACATGACTAATGACGATATCCTAAATCTGTCCATGCTACTTAATCATGCACCTTAATAGGTTTCCAAGAGACCTATTGACCACCTAAATTTTCCCATCTATCACAGGGTGGTATGAAGACGTGAAAGAGAGATCTTAGGATCTCTGTTAGTCACTATGTTGAGAGGCAAGCCATGGATTCTAACCACTTCATGAAAGAATAGTCCTACTAAGTGGAAGGAATCATTTTTGGACTTGAAGAGAGTAAAATTGGTCATCTTATTGAACCTTTCTACCACCATAAAGATGATATCATGACCCTTTGATGTCCTAGGGGGGCCTAAAATAGATACACTTTGTAGCTTTTTGTAAAAAATTCATGTTATGTAAAGAATAACAGATTAAAATGAAAAAAACTAAGGTAAAAAAAAATTATGAAATCAAAATGACACACTAAAAAGTCAAAATAGAAAACACTAACATCAATCTTATATCCTTTGTCACTTACTATTAAGTTTTCACAGTGACAAGGTCCAACAACAACTCAGCATCTAGAACTGAAAACTGACCCGGACAAGGTGTAGACTTTAAAATATCATCTTCTCATGTATTTATATCAAATAAAATTTGGAAAATTATGTGTCATTCTACACTTGTGATATAGAATTTTAGCGAAATTGGGTGGGATTATAGTGGTACAATTATGTTTAAGGTGAATTATGGAGATAACATTAATTTTCAATAATAGTTAGGGTGAATTGGGTCTAGTCTCACTAATAAAATAATTAATGTTGTTGGAAATCTAGCCCCTTAGATTATAAAAATCAAGTGTCGATATTGTTGAATGCATGCATGTCCATCAGTGGTTTCTTGCATTCGTCCCAAAATTCAAGGCGAAATTATGACTAATACATATTCAAGTTGTGTATGAGCTAGTGGAAAAAAACCATGTTTAAGAAATATTGTTAGGTCAAAATGTGGCCAAGAAACCAGCCATGGGACACATATTGCATGAACACGAGGTGATCCTATCACTTCTCATAATGATACTATTCACCAATTTACCAATGTGGTCAACCCTCACCAAATTTTTTAATTGGAAAATATTCACCACTACCAAAAACCACTGCCTTTATTGATATAACTTTCTAGCCACTTAACACAAATAATTAAAATAAAGATAAAAGAACATAATGCAAAAAACCACAAAACCATAAAATTAATATTTTGTGTAGAAACACAATTAAGGGAAAAACCATAATGGGAATGAACCCACAAGATAAAAATATTTTGTAGATCTATTATAATGGGAAATGGACATGCATTCAGGTACACTATCTAGAGATCACTTCTCAAAATGGAAGAATCTCACCCCCTATAAGACAATTACAATGTTACAGAGAGTTTGGAATACAAAACAACATCTACAAATGCCAAAATATAGTTCTAGTTAAGTACAATATACTGATTTCATACACTTCATTGCTCACTTCTCTATCACATTGATCTTCTCCGATTTGGAATTTAAATAATTACCTTACATGTACATGAAACTGAAAAATCTATAAAATCACCTTCTATACACATCTTACATATCCAAAATTACCAAATATATCGATCTTATATATCTGCAACAAGAGATTAGGTCACTTTAACATCAGCTCAAGAACACTTAACAAAATAATGAAACATGTACAACTTGTTGACTAAATTTGAATGTAAATATCAACATAGACCAAAATAATTAATCACACATTATCGTACAAGTCAGATAAACATCCTACACCATAACAAAATTTACTACAATTAATCAATCAGATCCATATAAGGACCAAATACACTAGATTGTTCTTCTTCATTATCAACCCAGAAAATGATATGTGCAAAAGCTTCTAACTTGCACACAAATTATCATCAGACCTCAAAATTGTAGAATAAGGTAGTCTAGCCATCCATCAATCTTCCTTTTGATCTATGCCTCAAAATATTAATTATAGAATAATTATTAGACTAAATACTACACACTTCCATATACTATTTTTTTTGCCACATTTGAACTCTTCAAACTGACTCTTGGTATGATCGAATAGTGCAATGTATATGGGAAAAATGACTTGAGTTTTCATCAATGATAACATATAAAGACTTGTATAGTGTCTCTTGCCAACAATTTCATAGTTCTTCTTAACTCATAATTAGAGGATTCAATTAAACCCCCAACAAACTACCAAGGTATGTGTGATTATTTTATAATTGAAGAGATTTGTAGATACATGAAAGGATTCAATGCTAAATATGTTACTAAGATAAATAAGAAAGGTTATGATTTCCGAATGTCGTTGTCCCTTTCTACTTGTAAAATTTTTTATGCTTTTTTCCACTAGAGAGAGAATTATCTCTAAGCTTAAATTCCAGTCCCCCACGGATTTCTTTTTATAGTAAAAATAATGTGCATAATAATTTTATGGGGATAAGTCTTATATACATAAACCTCATATAGAGGGTTATTGGGAAGACATTGTTGAAATAAGATATTTGTTGCAAAGAGATCTTATGAGGATGACCTTAGAACAAGTCAAAAATTTTAAGATACCTATCCTCATACTAGATGAATTAACTAATGATGACTTGGATCTGATTGATGAAACCTATCATAGTGTTAACGTCTCTACCACTTAGTTATTGAGCTAACATAATAGAGATGACATAGACATGGAGAAGAGAACTTCCCACATGGTAGAAAGAACCCAAAGATGGATTTAGAAGAAAGTAAAAGAATGTATTGGTTCTTTGGCCCCTAAAATTATCACAAGTGATAAGAAAAATCTATTACAAAATACCAATCCTACTAGCACTCCTTCCACCTCAATGTCTACACCTCAGGAGATGATTCTTAGTCTAGCAGGGATGGTGAAGAACTGGAGAAATAAGCAAGGTAAACAAAGTGTGAAACTAGTTCCTCATACTCCCTAAAGAAAGTTGCTAGTAAAAATGTTTCCACCCCATCGTCCCTTACTACTACTAAGTTTCCCTGTATCAATGGTGGTACTAAAAAATGTGATACCCTCATCTTCCACAAGATCACTACAGATGATATTTTTAATTCTATTTTTGGTAATGCTAAATTTGATGTTCTCAGAGGACCTCATAATTTTTAATTCAATACTCCCCCACCAAGTAATGTTATTATAAATGTTTTTAATTCCATTGTGGTTACCTCCTCCCCTTGGGTCAAGGAGGTCATTGAAAAGAAAAATAGATACATGTCCATGGTTTAAATAGAGGTAGACACCATTACTAAGTTCTTGCAAGGAACATGTAAGATAAAAAGAGCCAAAATAATGTCCAAGGTAGTGATTGATCCTGCAATTGCCTAAGGTTCTTAAAAATTATTGATCCCATTGCTAAAAAGAATGAGCATGAAATCATACAAAGAAATTTTACCTTGAGTAGAATTGACATAGGTCCACCCACTTTAGAAGGAGGCATTTAATATGCCACCACTTCGGTCAATGCCCTAAATAAGAGGGTAAAGATGAAATAATAAAAGTATCTGGGATTACTAAGACAAGAAAACTTTTTAGTGTCTTATATTTAATTTCTTCATGAATCCTGGATAAAAAAATTTGAGCACAATATGTCATTCATATTGATATATTCGATTCGAAGCAATTGAAGAAAATTAAAAGGGCTCAAAGTGTTACTTTGGTAATTGATGAATGGGTGGAGAAACTTGTAATTGATGCAATATCTTTTATCAAAGAAGGTATGCAAATGTACTCATTGATAACTTAAAAATTGGAGAAATAGAGAAGTGATATGCTAGATCATAAGAATGAACAGGGTAATTTAAAATTTATTTTATTAGAGCTCTAGGAAATTGCTAGTATGCTCTTAAAAAATACAATAAGAGAAAGAATAATAAGAAAACTAGTGGATCCTAAGTTTATGACTTGGATGGACAGATTGGAATTGAATGTTTTTTGTTGGAAATATTTAGGAATTAACCAAGTTGCTGAGAGGGGAGGGGTGAATCAGTAACTCCAAATTTTCTTTCAATTACAGGTGTATTAACATATAGTTTACTTTATCCTTTTGCATATAGAAAGCATGAAACTTAAAAGCATTCACAACAATGACACATAGATTTGGTTACCCAGAAACCTTCCAAAAAGAAAGTAAAACTGGGGTGGGGATGAAACCCACAAAGCTTTAGTACTGCAGTAAAAAGTTGGCCGGTTAAGGCTTACAATTGATCACTTCTGATGATCTGCCATGCTAGGAGCAATAAGGACTACTAGATCCACCCTGTTAAAGGATTTACAAACATACAATGAAGTATGCACTCGGTAAAGAGATTTTACAAAGACTGTTAAGTCTACCTGATTAAAGGATTTTAGTACTGATTCACCTGTTAGGATGAAACAGTAGATCTCTTGCTTTGCAACTGGATTGCTGATTGAGATTCACTGATGTATTGATCACCTTCTGTGATGAATTTATCTTTGTTGTTCCTTATACTGCTGTAGCCCTTTATAATTCACTTATCTCTGCCTTTTTTATCTTTTTCATATTCATTCATTTCATTACATCTTGGCATTATTACAACATTATTTATATACAAGTCTAAACAATTAATTACAATTACAATTACAAAGTCAGCTTGACAAATAAACATAAGTGCTACTAAGTCAGCCCAAGTATGGTTACACGGTTCTTGCAAACTAACTCGGTCACTTTCTGATACTCGGCGTCCACTGCATTACTCGGCATCGTCATGCACTCGATAGAAGTGAAGGCACGGTTCATACTAACCACTCGGTAGGTTTTGAACTCGGTAAATACTGGTGACTCGGTAGACATAATGTTACTCGGTTTGCACTGTCCCGCTCGGTTTGCACTATTCTGCTCAGTTTGCACTGTTCTGCTCGGTTTGCACTGTTCTACTCAGTTTGCACTGTTCTGCTCGGTTTGCTCTGTTCTGCTTGGTTTGCACTGTTCTACTCAGTTTGCACTGAGAATGCAAATAAGTGTTGTCACTAGTGGCAATATTGCTTAATGCCAACAATCTCCCCCTTTGGCATTAGTGAAAAAAACACTTATTGCCCAAAACTTATATACATGAACCATGCTAAGATTTATTTTGATTTTTCAAAATTTGTCTTTGTCATAGGGCTTTATAAATTATCTCCCCCTTTCAATGTGCTAACTTTTTCTTCTATACATATCTCCTTCTATACATATCTCCCCCTTTTTGACGATAATGCCAAAGGTGTATATACAAGTGATTTACAGAGAGAATCCATAATTTGATAGAAAAATAGAATGTACCTTCATTATCAGTGCCAGGGTTCTGTCCCAATTTTCTTGCAGAATCTTGCATGTTTGGATTGCAATTTGGACTTCTACAGAGAGTTCAATCATGTGATCTACTATTGAGAACTAATTGTCATGAATCAATGTTTTGGAATGTTCAATGTGCTTATACATTGTATTCATGATGGGAAGGATCATGGACCAGATCCTTGTGTCTTCTTTCAGTAGTTCTGACTGCATATTTGATAGGTATGAGATTTTCATGTGATGAGCAAAGTTTGAACTTGGTTCAAGTTGTAGCTTCTGTATGCTAATCTTCAAATCCTCATCAATTTTATTCATTTTATCTTTGACATCCTTGGTGAACTCGGCAACATTGCACAGTCTGGCCAAAAGAGAGGTAACATTCGAATAGGTAGATTCAATGTTTGACAAAATTGAAGACAATTCCACTTGATTAATAGCTATGTGCTGAGCAATGTGCTCAATCACTTTATTGTTGAATCTCTTCTCAGCTTTTTCAACTAACTTTTCTGTCCCAGATGAATCCTCATTGTACTTATTTACTGCTTCTGCTAATTGTAACAAAACATGTTGAGAGGAGTCTACTTTAATACCTAATGCTTCAGACAAAATGTCCTTAGCATCTTTAATGATTTGATATTCCTTGTCTCTCTCCTCTTTAAGCTTCTTTTGCTTTGCTTTCCTTTGGAGGATTTCACCTATATTTTGCATTTGGTCCGCTGATAGATTTGCAAAATCCAATGTTGGAATCTCTATTTCTTCATCTAGGTCTATATCCTCTACTATATTCTTGCCCAAAAATCTTATACTCGGTTGAGCCTTAGGCTTATCTGTACTTAATGCCTTAGAAGTAGTGACAGTAGACATAGTAGGACTGGCTATAGAGACTGGTATACTATCTACTGGAGAACTTAAAGTATTTACACTTGTAGAATAAAAAATTGGAATACTTACTGTTGGAAAACTTGATGAAGTAGGAGACTGCAACTCGGTAGAAGAAATGGTAGTTGCTTATGTTGTTGCTATAGGTGATTGGACAAAAGTTGAAGTTGTCACAACCATGCTTGAAGGTGTCTCCGGGCTAGATGTAGTAACTTTTACTGGAGAGGTAGGAAGTGATGCAATGACTTTTGCTGCTATCCTTACAGTATCATCTACCTCAGTGGCTTCTTCTTGTTCATCACTGTCATCTTCAATGTCTTTTATTATAACTGTTTCAATACTCGGTTGGTGAAGATGGTATATGTTCTTCCATGTGGCATTTGCAGCCTTCACAACCGATTCAATATTGTTAATCAGAATCAAACAAGTATTGAACTTTAGTGTCATCTTATTTTCATTCTCCTTCAATGCCTTCTTTATTTCATCATTTTTCAAGCTCGGCATTAACTGTCTCAGGATTTGATCAAATATGTCTTTTACAGTTTGCTTTGCATTTGTCCATCTCATTTTTATTGGATCTAATAAAGCTGCTGGAACCTGTGGGGCTATTTCATCAGGAGAGTATTTCCACTATCCCATCTTTTCAATGACAGCATCTTCTATTTCCTTTTGTTTTGTTTCCAATCTGGTTTCATAATTAAAAGATTTTATATTACTTACTCCAGATCCTGATCCTTCTCTAAAAAGTTTGATCCTCTCTTGAAGGGTTAGAGGAGGCCTTTTGAATATTATATCTTTGTCTGCCTTATCTTCCTTACCCCTTGCACTTCTCCTTGTAAATGCAGTAGTGGGAGGCTTAGGTGCCTTAGTGATGAATACCTTTCCTTTCTTCTTTGTAGGTTCTGGTTCCTCTATTTTCTCATCCTTTTCCTTTTCTTCTTCAGTGTCTTCTCCTTTGTCCTCGGTTAGCATTTGCATCTTGGCTATCCTCTTCTTTCCTTTATTTACCACCTGTGGAAGCTTTATGCTTAATTCAATTCTCACCTTAGCTTCATCATATGTTCCAAAATATGGAGCTTTGGGATTAACAGGCTGATTAAGAAGGGCTTCAATGATATTCTTAGTTTCATCAATGTTTACCTCATAAGGAAGAGGTTTTACATGTACAATCCTCGGTTTAGCTGCTTGAATGTATACATTGTCACAATCCACCATGAAACAAATATCATCCTTATAATCCTCAACCAACTTCTATGGAATCCAGAATCTGTCATTCATTTTCTCCTTGAAAGACTCAAAATAACTATCCATGACGCTCTCAAAATTTTCACCCATTTCTGAAATATATTCATTTATCTCATAAAGAACTGGCACATCTTTTCCTTTGGAAGGGAAGAATTTCTAAACATAGAAGAATAAACAGACCTATAAAGATCCAAACTTACATGGATTGTTTTTGGAAGTTTGAATGCTTTCCATGTTCTTGTTAAACTATTTTAACAACAAATCTGCAAGGTCAAATGATAAGTTATTCTTGACCACTTTGTATGCTAGGTCAATGGCTTCATAGGAGACACTATTCTGTCGACTTGAACTGTATATTTTATGGGCAATTATGTGTGTACCAAACTTTAGTTCAGCATCAGTAATGCTGCTTACTTTCATGCCTCTACTGTCCTACTCGGCTAGGGTTTTCTTCTCCAATTCCAGCCGACCTAGGGTTTTGGTAGTTTTAGCTTTGTTTAACATGGGAAGACTGGTGATTTGATGAATCATCTTCTTAGTGATCTCTATGGGTTGCTCAAGCAAAATCTTGCCATCATGTACACGGCTGAGAATGTATCTAACCCATTTCTCCCGAAAGTTTCGAGGTAAATGTGCAATGTGAACTAATCCCTTATCTTCCAGATGTTTGTGCTCGGGTTTTAGAATACCATCCACACACAGTTCCTCACACACAATATCTAGCTCTAGGTTTCCCATTTCTTGAATTGCACAATTGAAATGATTGCAAATATCGTTAATAAGTAGTACCTTAGGAGGAATCTGAGATTGAGCTCCGTTCGGGTCTAGGGCTGCTGCAATTGCGGGCATGATTTTGAAATCTGGTGCTCTTCATTCCCCTTGGACTATCATTTCTAATCCTTTCTTCGCTGAAGTGCTGGATGATGCCATGGTTGCTCACAAAGAATTCTTTTCACAAAAGTGTTTGAATCGCTGGATTGCTCTTGAAATTTTCTGCTCTCAAAGTGCTAAAGTTCGCGGTGAAGAATGAGTTTGATTTCTTGCCTTTTGTTTACAACTCTATCATTAATGCTTAGTACAAATTAGGGTATGAATTCTGACAGAATGTCACCCACTATGAATTAATTGCTCGGTAAAGACTTCGCAACTTGGTGAATTCAAGAATTCATATTGCTCCGATGTCGCTCGGTAAAAATTGGTACCGACCTTGCTCAGTGAAAACTGATACCAACCTTGCTCGGTGAAAACTAATACCGACCTTGCTCGGTGAAAATTGATACTGACCTTGCTCGGTGAAAACTGATACCGACCTTCCTATGATCTTATTGCATCTTGTATGTCAATTTAGATCTTTCTTTTAATTCGGTTCTAGAACTTCTTGAAATTGGTCTATGAGAATATAGTTCCAGTGCTTTCTTGTAATTTAGTTTGAGTCAGTAGAGCCACCCATTCCATTACTTGGACTGGTTTGCTCGGTAGATTTAGGAACCCACTGTTGTCTCACTTGTTTCCTGACCTTAATTGCTTCATTCTTCTTTCCATCTTCAACTTCACTAGCATTCATGCAATTTTTGGCTATGTGACTGAGTTTAGTGCATTTGAAGCATCTTACGGTAGTATCTCTTTTTCTTAGATGATGTTTTATGCAGTTCATGCCAATGTGTCCATATTCTCCACAGTAATGACATCTACACTAGGTGTTGTAGTCCCATCCAAACATTGCTTTCATAATTTGTTTTGCTGGATTGAATGTTTTGGATCTGCACTTGGATGCCTTGTGACCTTGTTTGTTGCATTTGTAGCATTTTCCATTGAATTCTTCTTTTTCATTTCTCCAACATTTATTTGAAGTATGTCCTATTTTACCACAATGATTACAAGTAGGTTTCTGATTCCTTTGAGTACCTTGCTTAGAAGATTCACCTTCTCCTTTGTATCCAAGTCCTACTTTTCCTTTTTGCCTATGAAGATTTCACTCATACAGCTGATTTAAGTCTTCTTGGCTTTTCAGCATTCCTTCATTGATTTGTTTTTCGGTGTTTAGGTCATCCATCAATCTTAGATTGATTTTCTTTTTAGATCTTAGTTCTTCTCTTGTGCTTTCTATTTCTGATCTTAGAGTCAGAATTTCCTCATTTGTATGGGAGATCTGATCAATTAGGTTTTCTAGCTGAAGGGTTTTATTTTGGACTTCATTGTTCCTTCCATCTAATTCATCTTTCAACTTGTTTCTTTGTTCTAAGATCTCACAAAATCTTGTTGAGTGTAGTTCTTGTTCTCTTTTTAATTTTCTCACTTCTTCCTACAGAGACCCATTCTTTTCTAGGAGTTCTTTGACAACATTGTTTGCTTCATCTGAGCTATCTGAGGGAAAAAGATCTTCAATCTTTTCTTCAATGTAATTCTGATCATTCATCTGATTTGCAAGCTCCTTCCTTCTTCTTAAGGATTGGGAAAGATGTTCTTTTTCTTCTTTAAGTTTAGCTATGACCACTTCCAGATCTAGCTTTTCATTTTCAATCACCTTGTTCAGTTTGAATACCTCCATTGTCCTGGATCTTTTCTCAAGCTAGTTAAGCTTTATCTTGAGAACCAATGCTGCTCTGATACCAATTGTTGGAAGTATTCAGGAATTAACCAAGTTGCTGAGAGGGGAGGGGTGAATCAGTAACTCCAAATTTTCTTTCAATTACAGGTGTATTAACATATAGTTTACTTTATCCTTTTGCATATAGAAAGCATGAAACTTAAAAGCATTCACAACAATGACACATAGATTTGGGTACACAGAAACCTTCCAAAAAGAAAGTAAAACTGGGGTGGGGATGAAACCCACAAAGCTTTAGTACTGCAGTAAAAAGTTGGCTGGTTAAGGCTTACAATTGATCACTTCTGATGATCTGCCCTGCTAGGAGCAATAAGGACTGGTAGATCCACCCTGTTAAAGGATTTACAAACATACAATGAAGTATGCACTCGGTAAAGAGATTTTACAAAGACTGTTAAGTCTACCTGGTTAAAGGATTTTAGTACTGATTCACCTGTTAGGATGAAATAGTAGATCTCTTGCTTTGCAACTGGATTAGTGATTGAGATTCGCTGATGTACTGATCACCTTCTGTGATGAATCTATCTTTGCTATTCCTTATACTGCTATAGCCCTTTGTAATTCGCTTATCTCTACCTTTTTTCTCTTTTTCATATTCATTCATTTCATTACATCTTGGCATTATTACAACATTGTTTATATACAAGTCTAAACAATTAATTACAATTACAATTACAAAGTCGGCTTGACAAATAAACATAAGTGCTACTAAGCCAGCCCAAGTATGGTTACACGGTTCCTGCAAACTAACTCGGTGACTTTCTGATACTCGGTGTCCACTGCATTACTCAGCATCATCATGCACTTGGTAGAAGTGAAGGCACGGTTCATACTAACCACTCGGTAAATACTGGTGACTCGGTAGACATAATGTTACTCAGTTTGCACTGTCCTGCTCGGTTTGCACTATTCTTCTCGGTTTGCACTGTTCTGTTCGGTTTGCACTGTTCTGCTCAGTTTGCACTGTTCTGTTCGGTTTGCACTGTTCTGCTCGGTTTGCACTGTTTTGCTCAGTTTGCACTGTTCTGCTCAGTTTGCACTGAGAATGCAAATAAGTGTTGTCACTAGTGGCAATACTGCTTAATGCCAACATTTTTTTCTATCAAGTGTTAGAGCACCTATATAAGGAAGGCCCTAGATTACTTTCAACATAATGTTCTTGAAACTTGATGTCTCATTTTATACTACTAGAGGTTGAAATATTTAGAAAAGGAGAAGAGAAATTATGTAAGAGTTTTATAGTGATCCATGAATTTAGAGATAAAGTACAAGAAATCCTTTCAACAAAGAAAACAAACATAGAGGTAGTAGACAATTTGTGAGACTTAGCAAAGAATATCCCTGGATTTAAAGGGGAATCTCATCTTGAGCTTCACCCCAATGTTGTTGAAACACAACAAAAAAATAGTTGAGCATAACGTGAACACAATTATAATAGGAAAACCCCAATCAAAGATATTTTCCAAAGTCATGACTAAGTATAGGCTTTAGAGAATGAGGGTACAGAAGCCTGAGGCTCAAGATAAGGTAGTAGATATGCGGGAACACGTGGTACATATGAATGAATAAAACAAAGTGCAAATGATTAGGGAAAGATAGCCGATAGTGATAGAATAGTTTCTCATGGTAGTATATTTCTAAGATTTTAATAAAAAATAATAGGCTCTAGAGAGCCATCTTTCTTTATGTTATTTGTTAAAAATTTGGCTACACTTTGGGGTAGTTATGTTCAAGAAATCACTAGTTACCAAAGTTAGTTATGATACTTGATGCAAATGTATTGAGTTTTTTGTGGTGTTAAGGGTTAGACAAAGTAAGGAGAAAAATACTTTAAATATTTTAATTAAGTAGCATCTTAAAGTTATCCTATAAATTATGAATTGTCTGTTAAAATTTATGGGTTGTTCATTCATATTATGTTGAATGCATTACTATATCTAGGATGTTATCCTTTACACATACATTTAAAATATTTTATGTATATAAGTTGTGGATTGTTGATTAATGATAAACTTTGAGTGGGATTAAATGACAAATCAGTGATAGTTAGTAGCATTTTATATATTTGAAAAAATGTTGTATTCATTAGTTCATTTTGAATATTTAAGAGTTTTTCCATAAAAAAATTTCTAGTTAAAAGTTCCCTTCCTCATTTTCATATTGATTAAAATCATACATTATTTTAGTTTTCATTACTTTTTCCTTAAAAAAGAAGATAGGTGTGCCTTTAAAAATAAATAGAGAGTTCATGTAGAAAATCATCACACCCAACTTAATTTTGGGGTCATATTGCCACTTTCTTAGCACATTATATTGGAGAGCTAAATGGTAAAAATATGAAACTTACTAAGTCTGAATAATCCATATCAATGTTCCTCTCCTCTTCCAAGAAACTCTTTCCCAATTCCTCATCATTTAAGACATAAATGAAGGAAGCATTTGATGGGCATGAAAAGGACTTGAGACACTCATAAATTAACAAAAGCATAACCTTGTGAAGGACTATATTCTAATTAGAGTTCTTTCTATGGTCCCTAATACTGTTGTTCAAAGAATAAAGCAAGAAAAAAATGGGAAATAAATTGTAGCCTTGTGCCTCAAGTGATTAAGGAGATAAAAATGGGCCCTAGTAAAGCATCCATCCAGAGTAATGTCCTATGACAAGAAATTTACATTTATGAAATTATTAGAGCTTCATCTATAAAATATTTATATTTTTTAACTGGGTTAATCTATGGTAAATTAACTTCAATTTTAGAGATAAGAAAACATTTAGAATATCACTCATCTTATGATTTATGAGTTTGTTAATAGGTGTGTGACTTCTAAGGCATTGGAAGTGATCTTGAGTATAGGTAGTGAAGATAGTATTTCACAATCTAATAAACACTATATTCTTATAGCTATTAGGTGATGAGATGAAAAGGAGTTACGAAACATCTTCAATTGCTTATGTGAATTCAATTGTATAATCTTCAACTTTGTAAAATTGTCAAAACAATTAGGTAGTGAATTTAACATATATCTCCTTAATTAATATATTATATAAAATAAATTTTGTTTCCTTATAATAATTAGAATATTAAATTATTAAAACATTTATATACTTCTATATCATAGCTAATTTATTATTTTTTATTCTCTATATACTTATATAATGTCATTTAACCATCTAATTTATCAATGTTCAAATAGATTCTACAGTGAGAAAAAGACAAGAATTATAATAGTATAACCATGCTAACAATTTCTTTTATATTTCATGTTAAGTTTGAGACTCATTTACAAAACAAAAATAATTTGAAAATAAAATAAAATAATTTTTAAATAAACAAAATACTTACAAATTGATCTCTGAACATTCTTTAGATGTAGTTAAACTCTTAATATTAAATTTTATTCTTGCACATCCAATATCACAAGGAATCTTATAGTTTCAGGTGATATCACTCAAACTAGACCAAACAAATATTACCTTCTTACTCCCCAACTTTTAGAAAAAGTAATATCAGTGCAGCAAACTGATTGCACGTATATATGGATGAAATACATATAGAAAGACAAGTTTATTTCCCCCTAAACTACCATTGAAAGAATAGATGAACAACTAGAACCATAATATCCGAACAATCCACTAAACGGATTTGAGTTAATTCATTGAAGGTGAAGGCGTAGTAGCATTCATCGGCTTTGGGAAAGTGGTGTTGGTGTCAACATTTTTCTTAAAAGAAGTGTTATACACTAAGTTTTGTGCCTCTATTCAAGCTCTCGTAGTCTTGATAACTCAGTATAACTTGGGAATCATCTCTAGGTTGTGGGACCTTTGCTAACTGAGACTAAACCTCTAGGTTCTAGGCTCGTTCCTCTTGGATTATCACCTTAGTTTGCTTCTTGACATGAAAAGTAAATTATTTTGAGGGAAAGGGTTAGAAGGAGTGCATGAAATGGAAATAATAGGAAAGCAAACTACCTACTAGGTGATGCACCGAAACTAGGGGTTTGGATCTCAGTATAAAAGATGAATCCTGGTGAACAACTTAGGTCTAGGAGATCACAGCTCTCTGAATAGGCTTGCATAAGTATTTCATAAGAAGGTCTAAAATAGAAAGAGGCTATTTCAGGAAAAGATGATTTTCACAAACAATAGCATTACTGAAGATTCGGGCACAATTCATGACCTGCAAACAACATCCATCTCTACAACTAGACATAGGGATGAGACAAGATTGTTAAGGGGTTAAAGTATACCCACAAAGACATTCACATCCAATCACCCGCAACAATGTAGAAAATTGCAGAAAAAAGAGAAGGATCGAGAACCTTAAACTATCACTGAGAAACATATGAATACTGAAATTGCTAAGAGATAACTCACACAAGAAGGCATAGGGACAGGAAAAATGTCACCAAATATCTTTAGTATCTAAATTATCAATGAAAATTTACAATTGTAGAAAGCCATAAGGGGCAGAAAAATGCTACAAATTGCTCTCTGAGAAAGAAACTTCTTTTTTTTACAATTGCCAAATTCTGAGCACTAAGGCTCGAAAAAACAAATTATATACACCTCTACACGTAGGCAAGACTAAAAAATATCTGAATAGGGTTACATAAATCTACATAAAATAATCCAACCCTAAACTAGTCGCGTTTGATCATAAATGTGCTCTGTAAATATCTCAATAGATCAGACACATCCTTCATTGCGTGTCCCTTCCTATACTGATCCTGCTCATAGACAAAAAGCCTCGATCCAACTGCTTCTACAACTACCCCTGAAATTATCAATTTTCATCTACCCACACATTGTAAACATCCCCTACAAAAGAAAGCCAGCCAAAACTGGCCGTGCCGCTTTGAAATAGCACTGGTCACATGATCACATGAGCTCAAAATCCTTCATGCGATCATGTGACAAGCCTTTGAAAACTTGCCTCTACTACCGCATAGACACCTAGACCCGCAAGACATCACACCTGTTAGACTTTACTACATGGCCCAATAGGAGTCGACCACATGGGCCAGACCCACGAAAACACTGCCAGAAAGCACCAAAGAATCCAGCGATGGTCGCATGATCGCATGGGATTGGAAGATGCCATGTGAACATGCGACCACCATAGATTTTGAATCTACGGGGTCCTTACTACCTCTGGCCCACTATAAGATGGACACATCACCACTAGAGGACCCACCAGTAGTTGCCACAATGTTGAAGTCCTTGCTGACCATTAGAAAGCTTGTCACATGGTTGCATGTGGTTAGGATTCTACATGTGATCATGCGACCAGCATGAAACTACAAGCTTTGTCATTACCTTGCCTCAAGACTGTTGACCAGCTATAAACCCCTATAACCATAGACAGTTAGTCACATGGGTGCATGGGATCAGAAGATCCCATGCGATCATGCGGCAAGCATGAAACTGTTACACTGACTGCCTGCCTTGAACTCCATCGCGACTGCTGACGGTTTGTCGCATGGTCACATGGGATTGGAAGATCCCATGTGATCATGTGACCAACTGGAAGATGCTATCCATTGATCACCACCTCATTTAAGAAATTTGAACCCACCTGCAAATGTTTGTCACTAGTCGGCCAATGAAATATGAACACATCACCAAACTACAAGCTCTTATCGGCGTGGTTAACGGCTAGTCCCATGTTCGCATAGCCTAAAAAGGGACTATGTGATCATGCGACAAACCGCTAGCATTCTTCAATAGGACTATCAACTATTAGTCACATGGTCGCATAAGGGGAAAAGGGCTTATGCGATCATGCAACAACTTGCATAATAGCTTGTCGAGAACCAACTGGGCCCCACTTGTTGGAGTTGCGCACTTAGGGAAAAGCCAATGCCAAAGGAAGAAGTGCGAAGTGTAGAAGGGGTCAAAAACATAGAAGGTTTTTGGAATGAAGGTTGAAAACATCCTGAGTTTTTAGAAGGGTCAAAAACACAAAGGGTTTTCGACACTGAACCTTTTTTTTGAAACCCTGCAATAGTATTTCCTGCAACCATTCAAACTTGAATATCTCTGAGTGTTTTACGAATTAGGTCATGCGATCTGAACTGGGGCTTGACAATATATTGAAAAACATGGGGTTTAGATCACAAGCCATGAAACTTTGAGGATCTACTTCACAAAATGAAAACAAGTTGCAGCAGGGTGGGATAAAAATAGAGACCTGGAAACTTGGCCAAATTTGCAGAATAGGAAATTTTGGGCAACATTTTGGCAACTTCTGTGGGATGTCAGCCTGCTAGACATGGACTAGTAACCTTGACATATCCATTGGGCATGGAGTCCTTTAAGCACAAAACTATCCATGACAAAGAGGGACAAAAAGAAAACCAGACAAAACTATGCACGAGCACTCCAAGAAAAAAAAAAAGGGAAACCTAACGTAGAAAGCAGGGAAGAACAAGGAAACATATTTACAAGTATTTTACAAATAGGGTTTAACCTCAAAGCAGGGCTTCAAATGAAAACCATTGACTGATATTGGTAGGGCATCTCCTTCAAGTGTTCAAAGCTAAAAAGTGTTAGATCCTCTGCACTCTATTATAACAAATGGTCCACCCCAAAATGAGTCAAACTTTGTATGCCTGCCAGGTCTAGATTTGAATTCATCCCATTTGAGAACAACATCCCCAATCTTGAAATTTCTGATCTTGGCTCTTCTATCAAAGCTCCTTTTAGTCTGATCCTGATGAAATTCCATATCTTTCATTGCTTTGTCCCCGATTTCTTCTAATTCCATCAACTGAGCATACCTGACCTACAAGGGATCACTTTCTTTGAATAGGGCATACTGAGTGGCTAAGTCCAGAACTGGTAGTTTAGTTGAAATAGATAACTTAGCCTCTTTTCCATACACCAATGTGTATGGGGAATTACCAATAATCTCCTTTGGGGTAATTCTATCTAACCATAACGCAGACCTTAACTTAGTGTGCCAATTCCTTTGGTTGTCTTGGAGAGTCTTCTTGATTATTCTAATCAAGTTCTTGTTGGTGGATTCTGCTAAACCATTGCCTTGGGGGTAGTAATTGGAACTTGTATTCAAATAAATGTCATTCTTGACTGCCCACTCTGAGACTTTGAGGCTTGTAAATGCTAATGCATTATCTAAAACTATAGAATCTGGAATGCCAAATCTGTGAATGATGTCATCATAAAAACTTAAAACAACATTCTCATTAGCTTCCTTTAAAGCAACGGCCTCTGTCCACTTAGTGAAATAATCAATTGTAGTGATTATCCACTTGTGTCCCGCACTAGATGGAGGGTTAATCATGCCAATGAAATCTATACCCCACTTCATGAAGGGCTACTTTGTTTTGACTGGTTGTAGGGGCAAGGTTGCAAATCTTTCTTTTCCTACAAATATGGCACATTTGATGCACTTTATCACATAATCATGACTATCCTTAAAGATGGATGGCCAATAGTACCCGGCCCTCATGATTTTAAAAGCAGTAGGCCTAGGAGAAAAGTGGCCTCCAGAAGATCCATCATGAAACTCAAATAGCACACTACTTATCTTTTTTGAATCTACACATCTCAGGAGGACCCCATTGTGATCCTTCCTGAAAAGAACATCATCAATCAACACAAAAGGAATAGATTGTAATCTATAATACCTTCTTTTTGTTGAATCTAAGCTTGCAGGACATTGTCCTATCTTTAAATAATTGATCATATTAGGCAACCAACTAGTTGCCTTGGCTTGCTCTTTTGTAGAATACACCACCAAAGATGCATCTATTTGCTCTAATTTTTTTGAGCTTTCATCCTCTACCAGATGCTCACAAAGACCTCTTCCTCTAACCAGCTTGGTAGTCTGAATATCTATGTGATATTCCATCACCTTGGTGATCCAACCAGCTCTTTTCTCATTTAGGTCCTTAGAAAGAAAATAAAATTTGACACTTGGATGGGTAACTTTCAAGTATACCTTGCTATGGGTCAACAAATACCTGAATTTCTTAAGACTTTTCACCACAGCAATTATATGTTTCTCCACAAAGGAGTACTTCTATTCATATTCTTCTAAACCTTTGCTAAAGAAAGCAATAGGCTGCTCCAATCCATCTGAATTTTCTTGAGTCAGTATTGCAGATATAGCATCATGTCCTCCATAAGCATAAAGGATAAAATCCTTACTAAAATTTGGGTTTAGGAGAGTAGGAGCTTCTGTTAAGGCTTCTTTAATAGCCTGAAAATTGGCTTTTCCTTCTTTAGTCCATGTAAAGGCTGAATTCTTCTTCAACATGGTTGTTAAAGGATTTAGTAACTCTACAATGTTAGGCAAGAATATCCTAACAAAATTTATCTTTCCTATGAAGGATTGAAGACCTTTCTTGTGATGTGGCAAGGGTAGCTCTAGGATGGCTGCAATTATTTCAGGATCCACTATAATTCCTTCTTTGGATACTACATATCCCAATAGTTTTCCTTCGTGAACTGAAAACACACACTTTTTGGGATTGAGGGATATCCCAAATTCTCTGCACCTTTCAAAAATCTTTCTCAAATGTTTCATGTGGTTTACTGCATGCTTCGAGTAGACAATTATGTCATCTAGGTAGACTAGCACAAACTTGTACATGAGGCTTTTAAAGGCCATATCCATTGCCTTTTGAAATGTAGCTCCTACATTTGACAAACCAAAGGGCATCTTTTGATATGCCATGGTTCCCCACTTGGTTGTAAATGCAATCTTATATTGATCCTCTTCATTTACCAAGATCTGATTGTATCCTGAATAGCCATCCAATAATGAAAATCTCTCAGATCCAGAGACACATTGTAAGATTTGTTCCATAGAGGGTAGTGGATGGTGGTCTTTTAATGAGGCTCTATTCAAATCCCTAAAGTCAACACATAACCTCAGCTCCCCATTCTTCTTCCTGACTTGAACAAGGTTGGAAACCCAACTAGTATACTTAATGGGGTAGATGATAGCACTTTCTATTAGTTTGAGTACTTCCTTGTGCATAAGTGGTTCAAGCTTGGGATTAACAGGCCTTTTCTTTTGCCTTACTAGTTTAGCATCAGGCTCTAATTCAATAGTGTGCTGAGCATGGGCAGGATCAAAACCTTTGAGATCTTCATATTGCCAAGAAAAAATATCACTGAATTCTTTGAATAATTGAGTGTAAGCTTGCCTTTCTGAATCAGTGTTTACTTTTCCAAATTGTACGCTCCTACCTAGTTCCAACTCTAGTTCAACACAATGTTCTTGTTGGACTACCAGGCCAGCTTTATTTTTTTTGACTTCATCATCCTTTTTGAAGACAGTCTCTAAGGTGACAAGACCTCAAGGCATCTTATTAGATCTAAGTTGTATCACTTGATCACCATAGTTCTGTGATAACCTCTTTTGATTATGCTTTGAAAAGACATCTTCTTCAAACAAGAATTACAGAATTTGTTCATCATTGTTAAAAACTTGCCAATTGACATTGTTATCAAGAATAGATGGTCTGATAATCACTTTGATATGCTATTGATCTATTTCTTTTGAGATGCTATTGGGGATGTCAAACTGAGATCCAACAGCAGCTAACCTATCTGCATTTTGGTTTAACTTTCTAGGGATAGCTACAATATTGAAAGCACAAAATTCTTCAATTGCATCCCAGACTCTATGTTTGTATGCTTTCATGACATCATTTTTGGTCGCACTCATCCCTCTTACTTGGCTGACTACTAACTCATTGTCACCATATACTTTTAAGGCTTTAAGCCCTCTTTTTCTAGCTCATTCTAGTCCATTCACAAGGCTTTCATACTCTATGATGTTGCTAGTGCAGGAAAAACTGAATCTAAAGGTAGTATAATACCTTTCTCCTTTTGGGGACACCAACATGGCACCACCACCAGAACCATGTCTGCTTCTACCTCCATCAAAAAATAGTTCCCAAACCTGACTATTCTGATCTTTTGAATCAGCATCCTTGAAAAGGTTGGGCTCTATACCATCATTTTCTTGTATCAAATAGTTTCCCAAACTAGCATTCCAAACAACACACTCTGATTCTCTTTCATTAGGAAAATATCAGGGATATCTCCTATCTTAGTACTTGTTTCACTAATGGTTTGGAAATCACTGTTATCAAATATGGGGTAGTTTGTATTGATGGAATTGGATACATATAGCTCTATATGATGTGCTTCTAAGGCTTCTGATTTAATGGTGACTTTGGTACCATACCTTGTATAAAAGAGCATGTGAGACCAGTCGGAAGAAAGATAACCTCCTATCTTGGCTGTGAACTCTCTTGAGAGACATATGGAAAATAATGTTGGGAGATCTATGATATATATATCAAGGAGAATGGAAAAATTAGGACTAGCATGGAGGATCATACTGTTATCCTTAGCCACACCTATAGTATTGATTGAGGATCCATCAAGTTGTGTGACCTTCTTTTCAAAGGGCTCATATTTCAGTCCTAATTGGTCAGCTACTTTCTTGGGCATTACAGTGCTAGTAGCCCCACTATCTACCATACAATTATGTACTAAAGATTTTCAATTGATCAAAGATACATAAAAGGAAGGTGGCTTTGAAATCCTACCTTGCATGGCATTGTCTTTGAAGTTGCTACTTGGAGTCTCCTTTTCTTGATCAGTGTTAACCAACACTGGCTTTGCAGCTTCTTTTGAAAGTTGAGGAGTTGTTGCCTCACTCTTGGCCTTCTTTAAAATCTCAGGTTGTCCTGGAATAGACAAAGAGTCCCACATGGACATGGTGACATTCACCTTCTTCATGTTGCCTACAATATTATAAGGTGCTATATTGTGTACTCTTTGTTGTGTCTTTGGCATGACAGGCTCCACTTCTTTGAGGGTCTGACCCTCTCTGCTAGTAATAACAGGAACTTCCTTAGGTGTAATGGGAGTAGCTTGCCATAGTGGCTCTGCAGATGTAGTGGCCTTAGTACTAGAGTCAGCTCCTTCCATGTCTTGAGCTCTTCTATTTGCTCTTGTGTATGCAAAAAAAGTAGCTTCATCATTGACTCCATTGAAGTCCGGCTACTCCCAATTGAAAAGAGCAATCTCATTCTCTTGTGATTCTTGTTGAGGAACTATTCCACTGGACAAAGCCTCTGATTGAGTATATGAGGCACTTTGGGCCATTAAAGCTTGATTCATTAATCCATTTGAACATGTAGCCTGATTGTGAGGCTGACTACAAGGAAAACACTATTCATTTTCCATGGTCATATTATTTTGACTAGGGACCATATCCCTTACTGGATTTGCAGAATTAAGAGGTGTAGGGTTATATGGTTGGAATGGCCTTTGATTGAAATTTTGTCTTTGATAGCCCCCCTAGAAAGGTGGCCTATTTTGTTGATAAGGTTGTCCTTGATTTTGATATTGCTGACTAGGACTTTGGCCTTATGGCTGAAAGGGTGGTCTAATTCCCTGAACCCTGCCTCTTTATATTTGTGACCTCTTTAGTCAAAGCCTGCAGTAAATTTTTCATTTCTTGCTTATTGCTTTCTTGACTATTCTTAATTTCTTGCAACTCTTGAGAGAAACTTGCCTTATCATGTTCTTGACCACTAGTACTAGCCTGAGGTGCTAGTATGGCATGGATAGGGGTAAATGGGGGTACTTGTGTAGGTGCAATGGGTTAGAGACTAGGGAAGATAGGCATGGGAGGTCTTCTTTGTATCATGTCCGCTTGGATCAAACAATTTTCAACCCTGACAACAGTGTCAAAGGCTTGGGGTAAAGTGGTACCACCCATAGACTGGATCACGACATAAATTTGTTTATTTAGACTTTGCAAGTAGTACAGGAAGGCATGGTCAGCTGATGGCCTTACAGAGACTAGGATTCCATTCCATGTCTTAAGAAACCTACTATTGTAATCTATCATTTGTTCTTGAGGGTCTCTCTTAATGGTTGTTAACTACTCAACAAGAGACAAAATATTTGATTTATCCTCAAAATGTTTGCTTAATGCATCCCCTAATTCATCCCATGAAGTGATAAAACCAACAGCTAAAGTTCTAAACCACTCTAGAGCCTTACCTTTTAGAGATGCTGATAATAATTTGGTGGCCACATCCTCTTGTCTAATGTTGTGTATGCTGCAGATGGTGGTCACATCTCTTATGTGCTCAAAGGGTGTAGTCTGTCCTTCACCTATGAAATCAGGTAGACTCTTCAATGCCACCAAGGGCACATCATGATGCATTACAAAATTTAATGGACTCCCTTGATTGAAAGGTGCAAAGGCAAAATTTCTAGCCATTGTATGAGCTGGAATCTGAATATTAACAACTATATGAGCTGTATTTGCTGTTGGATTTAAATCTTCTTCTAGATCTTGGGTTAGAGATCTACCTCTTCTTCTAGAATGAAAGGGAGATAGTCTCCTTTATGATGTATCAGGAGGTGTAGATTGAACTCTCCTTGCAAGGGATGTTCTTTGTGTTGACCTACTTTTGTGAATTTTTCTTGAGGGCAACTCTGAAAATTTGGTGGGTTTTCAGCTTCTAGTCTCAATCTTTCACATAAGCCTTAAACAAGGCTGGCCTGAACCTTTGAAACTAGTGGAGTCGCTAGATATAATTTGTAAAACAACCTCTAAAGGTCTGTATTATGCAAACTGCATATCAAAGATGACATAACTTCAACAAATGAACTTCTTTTACGCTCCCACCTAGTGTGCCAGAAATGTTATACACTAAGTTTTGCGCCTCTATTCAAGCTCTCATAGTCTTGATAACTCAGTATAACTTGGGAATCATCTCTAGGTTGTGGGACCTTTGCTAACTGAGATGAAACCTCGAGGTTCTAGGCTGGTTCCTCTTGGATTATCACCTTAGTTTTCTTCTTGACATGAAAAGTAAATTCTTTTGAGGGAAAGGGTTAGAAGGAGTGCATGAAATGGAAATAACAGGAAAGAAAACTACCTACTAGGTGATGCACCGAAACTAGGGGTTTGGATCTCAGTATAAAAGATGAATCCTAGTGAACAACTTAGGTCTAGGAGATCACAACTCTCTAAATAGGCTTGCATAAGTATTTCATAAGAAGGTCTAAAATAGAAAGAGGCTATTTCAGGAAAAGATGATTTTCACAAACAATAGCATTACTGAATATTTGGGCACAATTCATGACCTGCAAATAACATCCATCTCTACAACTGGACATAGGGATGAGACAAGATTCTTAAGGGGTTAAAGTATACCCACAAAGACATTCACATCCAATCACTAGCAATAATGCACAAAATTGCAAAAAAAAGAGAAGGATCGAGAACCTTAAACTATCACTGAGAAACATATGAATACTAAAATTGCTAAGAGATAACTCACACAAGAAGGCATAGGGACAAGAAAAATGTCACCAAATATCTTCAGTATCTGAATTATCAATGAAAATTTACAATTGTAGAAAGCCAAAAGGAGCAGAAAAATGCTACAAATTGCTCTCTGAAAAAGAAACTTCTTTTTTTTTACAATTGCCAGATTCTGAGCACTAAGGCTCCAAAAAAAAATTATATACACCTTTGCATGTAGGTAAGAATCAAAAGTATCTGAATAGGGTTACATAAATCTACATAAAATAATCCAAACCTAAACTAGTCACGTCTGATCATAAATGTGCTCTATAAATATCTCAACAGATTAGACACATCCTTCATTGCGTGTCCTTTCCTATACTGATCCTACTCACAAACAAAAAATCCTCGATCCAACTACTTCTGTAACCGCCCCTGAAATCATCAATTTTTAGCTACCTGCACTTTGAGAATATCCTTTGTAGAAGAAAGCAAGCCAAAACTGGTCGTGCCACTTCGAAATAACACTGGTCGCATGATCACATGAACCCAAAAGTCTTCATGTGATCATGCAACAAGCCTTTGAAAACTTGCCTCTCCTGCCGCATAGACATCTGGACTCGTAAGACATCACACCTATGAGACTTTACCGCGTGGCCCAACAGGAGCCAACCACACGGGCCAGAACCACGACAACACTGCGAGAAAGCACCAAAGAATCCAATGGTGGTTGCATGATTGCGTGGGATCAGAAGATCCCAGGTGGACATGTGACCACCATAGATTTTGAATCTACAGGGTCCTTACTACCTCTGGCCCATTGTAGGATGGACAGATCACCACTAGAGGACCCACTAGCAGCTACCACAATGTTAATGTCCCTGCTGACTGTTAGAAAGCTTATCGCATGGTCGCATGCGGTTAGGAAGCCGCATGTGATCATGCGATCAGCATGTAACTGCAAGCTTTGTCATTACCTTGCCTCAAGACTATTGACCAGCTATAAACCCCTGTAACCACTGACGGTTAGTCACATGGGTGCATGGGATCAGAAGATCCCATGCGATCATGCGGCAAGCATGAAACTGTTACACTAACTGCCTGCCTTGGACCCCATCACGACTGCTGATGGTTTGTCGCATGGTCGCATGGGATCGGAAGATCCCATGTGATCATGCGACCAACTGGAAGATGCTACCCATTGACTGCCACCTCATTTAAGAAATCTGGACCCACCTACAAATGTTCGTCACTAGCCGGCCAATGAAACATGAACACATCACCAAATTGCAAGCTCTTATCGGTGTGGTTAACAGCTAGTCGCATGTTCGCATAGCCTAAAAAGGGACTATGCGATCATGTGACAAACCACTAGCATTCTTCAACAGGACCATCAATGGTTAGTCACATGGTCACATAAGGGGAAAAAGACTTATGTGATCATGTGACAACCCGCATAACAGCTTGTCGAGAACCAACTGGGCCCCACTTGTCAGAGTTGCACACTTAGGGAAAGCTGATACCAGAGGAAGAAGTGCGAAGCACAGAAGGGGTCGAAAACATAGAAAGTTTTTAGACCAAAGGTCAAAAACATCTTGAGTTTTCAGAAGGTCAAAAACATAGAGGGTTTTCGACACTGAACCTTTTTTTTGAAACCCTGCAATAGTATTTCCTGCAACCATTCAAACTTGAATATCTCTGAGGGTTTTGTGAATTAGGTCATGTGATCTGAACTGGGGCTTGACAACATATTGAAGAACATGGGGCTTAGATCACAAGCCATGAAACTTTGAGGATCTACTTTGCAAAATGAAAACAAGTTGCAGCAGGGCAGGATAAAAATAGAGACCTGGAAACTTGGTGAAATTTGCAGAATAGGAAATTTTGGGCAACAAGAAGATCTAGGAGATGGTGGTATTTTTATACCATTTGTTGGTGAAGTAGAGTACTCACCTCCACCACCAACAACACATCTTGTGGAGATCAAAAACACAATCACTACCATGAACACTGACATGGCCACATATTTCTTCATTTCCATCTCTGAATTTAAAGCCAATGCAAGAAAAGCATCCCATAGGAATAGATTTAAAAGTGTTCTTGGTTTATATTGCATCTCCTTGGATGGAAAAGCATAGATAAGGGAGTTGTGTATGAGACAACAAAGACCCAAAGGAAGGTGTTGTGATGTAGGGAAGGTGTGTTTACTTTAACTAAACGGGTATCGACTATAGACTTTAGAGAATCACTTAGGTTGTGATAAATATTGATAAAGACTAAAGATCATGTGGTTGGTTGATACTTAACTCCTGTTAGGCCATTTTTTTGTCATAGAAAAATCCTTTTAAAATGGCCTCCTCCCTACAAATGTTTCATAGTTTGTGTCCTGCCCTGTGTTCCTTGTGTTGTCACCAAGCTCTAGTCCAATTTGCACATGCTGAATTGCAAAACCTAGAAAGTTATTCAAATTTTATGGTCTGCAGGAGACAAAATTTTCAAAATCCACCTCGGTGTCAAAAACCCACAGTGTTTCTATAAATCCATGATGTTTTCGACCTATGTGTTGTTTTCGACCCTGCGCTTCCTGCTTTTGTGTGCTTACCCTTCGACGTCGAAAACTCTATGTTTTTTCGGTCTTTCTTTGGGTCGAGTACTTTGTGTGTTTTTTACCTTGGTCTTAACTGCGTAGGTGCGATGGATGGTGGGGCCCAATCCTTGCAGGGTTTCTTGTCACTCATTCTCCAGATCTCTTGGTGGTTACATCTTTTATTCCGTGACCTAGCAACTGTGTTGTCACGCGTTCTCTTGTTTCTAGCAGTTAGGTGCCTAACCTTCAGCGACTCGGTGACTGTTAGTCACGTAATCTCTTCATTCCTAGCGGTTAGTGGTTGACATCTCACGACTTGGAAAATGATTAGTCGCATGGTCGTTGAATGCTCAGCAGTTAGCTGGTGGGCCCAGTATTTCTCAAAACAGAGTAACAATGCAGATAAGATCTACGGTGGCCGCATGATCATAAGGAATATTCTACCCCTTTGCGATCATGCGACCACCGTCTGATCTTCCCAAAAAGGTAAGGCTTTTCTCGGTGGTGGGTCCTGTGTTGGGTGGCTCTACGGTTGTAGCAAATGGTGTGATGACACATGGCATCGAGCGGGCCCAGGTGGGGTCTAAGGTTTGGCAGAGTGGATAGAGATTTGGTGGTGCTGACAATATTTCATTGTGTTCGTGCATTCGCACAATAAAAAGGTGATTCACTAGTTCATTTGTCTATTTAGCAAACAATGGTCATGTGGTCGCTAAGTCTTTTGGTAATGGTGTAAAGTATCTCATGAACTGGCGAGGGTTCTTCGGTTGCCAGTTTGCCAGATAGGTGGGGCCGATGTTTTTGGTGATGAGGCTTTTCCTGATTGGCTGGCGAGTGACAGGGTGGTAATTTCATAGCTTGTCATGTGTTTGCATAGCCTAGGTTTCGGCTATGCGATCATGCGACCACTGTTTGGTCATCACGGTTGCGGAGTTAGGTGGGTCCATGGTGCCGATGTTGCTCAGGTTTTTTTTTTTGATTGGTTACTGACTGCTGACCGAGTTGTTGACTTTCCAAAGGGGCCTATGACTGTTGTGGATTAAGTCTGATCACTCGATGTGCTGAGAAGAGAAAAGGATCGACGACCATGTTTTAAATTTTATCGAGTGACCATTGGGATTTGAATTCAAATTTGTAGAAGGTATTCCAGTGATAGAGGGTACCTTTTTTATGGAATTTAATGTAGAAATGACCCTATCTGGTAAGAAGCAATTGGTTTTCCATTTGCAGTGTGGTCCAGGGTGCCATGGGTGTTTGCGAGGGTGTTTTTCCGTGTGGGGGAGGATAATTTTTGTTGGCTTGAGGTGTTTTGATGGTCTGGTTAGACTGTGTTTCATGATGAATTTGTGATCCTGGGTACAGATTTGAAGACTTTATCTTTCTTGTGGATCATTCTTGTTTTTGACAGATTGGTGCTGGTTTTCCCTCCGGCATGTTGTTTTTTTAATTTTTCTATGGTTAGCCATTGTAAACCTATGTCTTAGCTATCTTTAGCTTGTTGCAACCTATTATGGGTTTCCAAGGAAGCTAGAGGTATAAATTGTCAAAATTTTGACTGTGTAAGGGTTCTGAATTTTGTCAGTTCTAGTGAAGGGTCCTTTTCCTGTAGATTTCTCCTTCTCTCTGCATATAGAGTGTTCTTCTTTCCTTGTTGGTTCTGAGAACATAATGCATATTGTAAGTGACTTGTCTTATGTATGAGAATTTAATATACTCTTACTGTTACCAAGCTATCTCCATTTGAATTCTGGACTCATTAATCATACATCAAGGGTGTCTGGTTTTTCTGTTTGCACTACCTATGTGCTTGCAAGTGGAGTTGTCTTCGCAGGGATAACTGGTTCAGGGTTAGTGTTTATGTATGTATGAGTTGAGGTTTCAAAGATATTTCATGCTTGTCTTCCAGTGGATGCTGGTTAATGTATTGTCTATTTATAGGTCTCTTCGAAGGGGAGGGTTAAAATCCTTTGAGTGGATAATAACATACTTAAATACACAGGTGGGTGCTAAGTTGAGGTTTGGTCATGGTGTGTGATTGATATAAGGCATCAACACAATGGGTATATTGTTTTCTTGTTTCATAGCTATATTTTGCAATAGGGTATTTGACTCTGTGGCCCATTGGATAAGGCACTGGTCTATGTGAGACTTAGGGTATCTCAGGGGTCCCTTCTATCCATTAAAATCATTTCCATCCAGTTCCACCCTTTCCCTTTCTTGTTGTTAGTATAGGTCTCTAGCTTTCAGTCTCATTCCATGCAAGTAGGTCTATTGCATGAGATTTTCTATCATTGGGGTATAGGATACCTATAGGAGATTGACTGCTATTCCACATTAATCTATCTGCAGGCCTTTGGTTTTTCATGAGGTGTCTTGAGTGTGCAGATAAGGCAATACCCACCTGAGTGAATGTGGAGCTCAAAGAAGAAGGAGGATTTCTCTCTATCCTCATCAATTGGTTTGTTTTCCTTGTCAAGCTTGAGTGCCTAACCTGTGTTTTAAGCCCAACCATTTGATTCAAGTTTGGTCCTGCAAGGAGAAGAACCAACAACTCCAATGCTAACAATTTTGTAGATGAGTGAATCCATAGGACATGGGTATAACAAAATTTCCTTGTAAAACGTAAAATCTTATTACAATACAATAGGTAGCCGTTTGATTAATAGTAGAGTTAAAAATAGTCTAAAATCTTATTACTAGTAGTTGCACCTAATAGAGGTTCAAGGGATATGCCGATAGGAATTGCATTGAAAGTCTACTAAAAAATGAAGCTAAAAAAACAAAGTTTTATTAATTGCTACAATAAATTAGTAATAATTTGTGATTACAATATAAATGTCCTTGATTCTGTAAGGTATTCTACCCCAAAAATCATTCATGGACTGATCTATATACATGAGGAGCTACAAAACTTCAAATGAATTCATAAAATTTCAGAATAGGGAAAAAAATAATTGACAATCCCTACAACAATTCATTTTTTGCATTAGTCCAAAGCTTTTGATTCTCATTTGTCACTCCCGACAAATACACAACAAATAGAAATAAATCAACTATGTGGTAATCAGGTTGGCAACATGCAATCTACAATAAACTCTTATGAGTGAATCATTTACCAGCCAAATCTTATAAATCATCTTCAAATATTGTAAAAAAATTTATTAGAATTTTCCTTGGCATACCAAAGCACTCCAAGTCAGCTCGAGCACACATCTAATAATAGAATTATTGATGCTATCGTACTCTTTTCAAGCCCAACGAATTTCAATATAACCATGTACAGTAATTTGTCTTATCAAACTAACTTGTTCTATAGTATGCTAGCTCCAACTTAGTCTATAGTCTTATACGAGATTATCCACATCTACATTTGAATCACTTTATCTTCTCCTTTTTCTTCTTTTGAGAATTTGGTTGAAGTAGAGTTTCAGGTGATTTTCTTTGTGTGCTTTATGATCAGCCAACCTTCCTTTTGTTCTCATCATCCATATTTGGATTTGATGTACCAAGTTTCTCTTCTTTGATTTGAACTATGTACTCCAAAAGTACAATTGCATATTCTAACTATCCAAGCATTCGAAAACATGACCAAAACCAAACTTTACAACATAACTTTCTAAAAATTGAGACAAACCAAAATAAATCTCCTTATAGTTTTTGTTTCAATCTATTCATATTAAACAATATTTTAGGTTTACATGGCTCAACTATGAATAAATTTTGAGAAAAAAAAACTCATTAAAAGATGGTGCAGGTGCATTTTGGACACTTATAGCCAGTGCCACGATCTGTACATATTGTCTGCAAATCATGTCGCCAAGAAGAATGAGGAAAGATTCAAGTACAGTGTGAAGATATGTAATCACCCCTATATAGTTCACGTGGCCTATTTTAAGGGGGAGCCATAAATTTAGAAACTTATTTGGTTTGAAATAAAGCACCAAACCAAGACACAAGTTGCAAAAAATAAAGGCTCTCATCGGTTGTGTGAGGAGGTTTCCCAAGCTGTCCATATATTTACTTTTTCTTTTTGAACCACTCATCTTGCTACCATGTTGTCTTGATGAGAGGCACCAGAATTCCAAATTGCATTATATTGCATTGAAGGAAATTTCAAGTCTATTTTGAATATGAGTGTAAAGCCCTAAGGTATAGACATAGTTAGCCATTTTCAACTATTTAAAGCTTAAAATATTTAAATGAAAGAAACTATTAAATTTTGGAGATCTATCAGTCCAAGCGACCAAGAACTTCCTCAGCAATGAGATATCCTTCTACAGTCTTGCCATATCCTATAAAGCCTCACCATTACATTTACTTATCATGATGATCCACTTCATATTGAAATACCTCTTTAGCATTGGTATTTTCTTAATTTATTTTAGATGGCCTCAACTAGTTTGAGAGATTAGGACAGATTGGATGGTGCCTCAAATTTTGGTGTTTGGAAAGCTAGAATTTCTTTATTGCTAGAAGAGAATGGTATCAAGGAATAGGCTACTAGTGGTGTAGTTGTAGCTATAGAAACAACATAACTTGCATCATACAAGAAGGAGGATTCCAAGTCAAGGAGGATAATCCTTGATGGTGTCAAGGATCATATTATTCCACATATCGTAGAGTTAGATATAGCGAAGAAGATGTGGGATACCATTCTGAATCTGTACCAAAATGCTACCATGAACTGAAGTTGATTCTAAGAGAAAAGTTGAAGAATACCTAGATGAACAAGGGAGAAGACATTACAAGTTACCTCACTAGACTTAGACTTGTCAAGGATGAGTTAGCAGCTATTGGAGATAAGCCAGATGAAGATGAGCTAGTTAGAATTGCCCTAAATGAGTTCACTAAGTAGTGGGATGTCTTTGTTCAAGTTATTAGTGGATGTGACACCTTACTTAATTGAGATTAGCTATGGAGTGATTTCACTCAGGAGGAGCTTAGACTAAGTCTTGTTAATGGAGCCAACAACAAGAGTTAGAAAAGTGAGGTAGAACAGGAGAATGTTGCCCTAGCAGGAAAAGGGAAAACAAAGAAGGGGTTTAGCAAAAGATTAGATCCACAAAGAGAGAAGAAGAAGAAGGATCTATCTAAGATCAAGTGCTTTGGATGTCATGAATATGGCCACTATGTTAGTGATTTCCCAAAAAAGAAGAAGAGTGAAAAGAAGGCCAATAATCTGATGGCAGCTCCAACAAGTGCAAAGGATCTCTCTAGTAGATTGGAGGATGAGTTTGCACTCATAGCTTGTATGGTTAGCTCAACCTCAAAGAGTGTATGGTACATAGACAATGGGGCATCATTTCATATGACAAGAGTTAGAGAGTATTTCTCTAGTTATAAGGAGGAGAACACCAGTATCCATATTTCTATGGGAAACTTGTCCAAGCTTAGCTCAGTTGGGAAAGGGACTATTCGGTTTCAGAGGGAGAATGGAAAGGTGATTCCTCTTCAGGATGTGTTGCATGTGCCAGGATTAGGTATGAATCTGATTCCTATATATGTTCTTTAGGATAAAGGGTATAATGTACTTTTTAGAGGGACACAGGTGTTGATCAAGCACAAGGATTGGAAATCACTCGTATCTATTAGAGTTAGGAGTGGGCACCTTTACAGGTTGCACTTTGACACTCCTAAGGCATTGATAAGAAGTAGTAATCCTAGAGATATTGGACAGCTATGGCATAGGAGGATGGGTCATATACATCATGGAGCACTTAAATTGCTTCGTGAGACAATGACAGGTGTTCTAGAGGTGAGCACAGAGCATGATGATGTATGTAAGGGATGCATGTTGGGGAAGTTTGTGAAAGCATCTTTTCCAATAAGTGACACTAGATCTGAGGGTGTTCTTGATCTATTACATTCATATGTATGTGGGCCAATTGTAATGAAGTCTCTCAAAGGATATGAGTACTATGTTACTTTTATTAATGATTTCTCCAGGAAGACCTGGATATACTTCTTGAAGACCAAGGATGAAGTTTTCAGTCATTTCCAAGAGTTTAAGGCTCTTGTGGGGAACTTGATAGGAAGGAAGATAAAGGTTCTTCAGATAGACAATGGAGGTGAGTACAAGAGTAATGAATTCTAGGATTTTTGTACTAGGGAAGGATTCAAGAGAGAGTGGACTGTTCCTTACAATCCGTAGTGGAATGGAGTTGTTGAGAGGAAGAATCAGTCCATATCAAAGGCAAAAAGGGCTATGCTACATGATCAGGACATGCCCCGCTACTTATGGGCAGAGGCATGTAGTACAAAAGTGTACATACAAAACCAAGTTCCACATAAGGTGCTAGCAAAGATAACACTAGAGGAAGCTTTCATGGGAAAGAAGCTAGATGTCAGTCACTTGAGGATATTTTGATGTTTGGTGTATTTTCATATTCCAGGTGATACACGTACCAAGTTATATCAAACTGTAGATAGAGGGTAATTTGTGGGGTACAGTGAAACCTCAAAGGCATATCAAATATTTATTCCAGGGACCAGGCAGATTATTATTAGGCATGATGTCAAGTTCATGGAAGATAAGGTATTCAAGAGGTCTAGAGATTTTCCAGCAGATGATCAGAGTAAGAAGCCAATAGAAGCTCCAAGGACAACTCAGCCGAGTCAAGGGAAGCAAAGCTCAAGTATAGTTACCAGTACCAATATAGATGCAGGTGGTGAGAGTTCACAAAGTATGGAGCAACTGGTGTAGTGGGAAATGCATCGATAAGATATGGAGGTTGATATCTCATCTTCTACAGTTGGTATCAGAAACTATGAGGTTCAACAAATAGAGAGGGATACTTAGGATTTTGTGGGAAATCCTAGGAAGACTACAAGAGAGCAAAGAAAACTAGCCAAGTTCAGGGACTATGTGGCTTTAGTCAGCTAGTTGGTAGATAATGAGCCTTCCAGCTATCAGGAGGTTGCAAAACATCAGGTGTGGGAAGATGTGATGGTTGAGGAGTATACCTCAATAATGTAGAATGGTGTGTGGGAGGTAGTGCCTAGACCAAAAGATAGGGTAGTGGTTGGATCATGCTGGATCTACAAGGCTAAGCACAGTGTAGATGGTAGCATCGATAAATACAAGACAAGGTTTCTGGAAAAGTGGTTAACTTAGAAGGAGGGAATAGACTATGATGAGATATTTTCTCCGGTAGCTAGGTATACTTCTATACGAGCTATAATCTTGATTTCACAACAAATGGGATGGAAAATCCATCAAATGGATGTCAAGATAGCATTCATTAATGGCAAGATGAAGGAGGAGGTATACATAGAACAACTAGAAGGCTTTTTAGCACACAGCAAAGAAACCCATGTGTGCAGATTGAAGAGAGCTTTGTATGAACTCAAGTAGGCTCCTAGAGTGTGGTATGAGTGCATTGATAATTACTTGTAGGAAATGGACTTTGTGAAGAGTGATGTGGATTCTAACCTCTACTACTTGGTGGTTGGGGGTGAGATAATCATTCTTGTTCTATATGTCGATGACTTATTTCTAACAGGTTCACTAGGGCTCATAGATGAGTGCAAGAGGGACATTGCAGCAGAGTTTGAGATGAAGGATTTGGGACTTATGCACTACTTTCTAGGTATGGAGGTGTGGCAGACAGATGGAGAAATTTTCCTTGGGAAAGGGAAATATTGCATGGAAATCTTGAAGAGATTCAAGATGGAGGATTGCAAAGCCATGTCTACACCTATGATCATGAATTGGAGGAAGGTAAATACATCTAGGCAGAAGGATGTAGATCCCACCTTATAGAAGTAGTTGATTGGTTTTCTCATGTATTTGGTGAACTCCAGGCCAGATATAGCTTTTGCAGTTAACTCTCTTAGTCAGTTCATGGTTGAGCTAGAGAGAGTGCATTCGACAGCGGTAAAGCATGTGTTGTGATATTTACAAGGTACAATCGAGTATGGGATTAGATATGCTCAAGGTGAAGGAATCAAGTTGATGGGATATACTAACGCAGATTGGGTAGATAGTACAATAGACAAGAAAAGAACTTCAGGGTGTTGTTTCAGTTTGGGATCAGGAGTTGTCTCTTGGTTTAGCAGGAAGCAAAAGTTTGTCGCTCTGAGTTCAGCATAGTTAGGATACATAGCGGTAGCATGGCAACATGTGAAGCTATATGACTTTAGAAGTTGCTAGTAGCCTTGTTTGGTGAAAAGGCTGAGACTATGGTGATACACTATGATAATCAGAGTTGCATCATGATGACTGAGAATCAAGTGCAGGGATAACTTTAAGGAACCCCCCCCCCCCCTCCCGAAAAGTATAAAATTGTGGTGAATCACATGTGTTTTGGGGGGAAAATTTTTAATAGTGATGGTGAATTATGTGTCAAAATATGGATATTTGTTGGCAAATTTTTTAATAGTGTGTTCAATTTTTATTAAAAAATGGTGACTATAATTTTTTTTTAATAAAATTATTAATATTGATGGTGAATTATGTTTCAAAATATGGATATTGGTTGGCGAATATTTTAATAACTGATACCATTTTTATAATAATATGACGAAACTATTTTCCAAATATGTGAATTAATTTATTTGTCATGGTGAATGGTTTTCAAAAATTTATAGTTGGTATGGCGATTGAATAATTAGAAATTTGAAGAATGACGTGTGATGATTCTGGAGAGAGTTTTCACTAAAGGAGTTATCACACCACATTCCCTCCAAAATGCACCTTCCACCGTTCATCTCTGTTAATCCAATGGTTGTGATTTGATGTTGAAGTTGCATCAGGTCCCACTCCCGTCACTATGACCATTGACGTCACAGACTCAAATGACACATGTCCATTCGATTACAACATATCAACGGCCAAAGTCAGATTTCGGGCCTATTGTTGGTCTTCATAATATATACGGAAAACTCTTGATGGAATCATGACACCTGGTATGACAACACATGTCATGATTCCGCTGAGAGTTTTCCATATATATTATGAAGACCGACAATATGTGTCATACCATATGTCATGATTCTACCGAGACTTTTCCATAAATATTATGAAGACTAACAAAAGGCCTGAAATTCAACTTTGGCCATTGATATGTTGTAATCGAACGGACATGTGACACTATAATATTAGATAGAAATATTAGAATTATTTTGGTAAATTCGGTAATATTAGATAGAAATATTAATTAATGGCAATGAGTACATTGAGTAGATGAGTTATGACATCAATTAAAGTAATGTGCATTGTGAATTAATGGTTTCTTTGATGGTGCCTTTTAATTTCACTGATAGATATGTGTGATAGTGACATCATATACCTCGATAGCTTAATGCCTTAAAGTTAAGGCTTGAATGAAAACGTCATATCATATAAGGACATTGTTTTTTGACTGTTCGATGATCTTAAATCAATGGTAAAGCTTCATTTCCTACCACCATTTCGTAGTAACGTACTTTGCTTATTGTTTTTGTGGAGTGGGCATAGGTTTTAAGGTTTTTTAAAGATAAAGAATTGTTATCTCCACCTGCACGGTGCGATCCATTCAGCCTTCATTATTCCCAAGATAGAAAATGTCCTATCATAAGTGTTGTTTCCAATTCCACCCAGTGTTGCATTAAATATGAAAGATTTAATAAATTTTGGATAGTTACCATTCATCTTACGATTTAATTAGATCTTTAGGTGAATAATTTTCAATCAGGACTTATAAATAGATCATTCCATGCTCATTCATTTATGATTGTGAAAGCATATTTGTGAGAATAGTCTGTGTTGTGCAAATGGACACTCCAATTCATTTGAGATGGACTACCTTGGAGGACCAGAAGGCCTTTCTAGGCCTGGTCACAGACCCAATCCTAGCATTTGTTGCTAGGGATTTGGGAGCCTTCACCAAGGAGGCTATAAGGATGGTGCTCGGTCATGAATTTCTGGAGAGTGAAAATTGATATAGAGTCACCACTGACATTTCATCTGAGTTCTTGGCTTCTCTGTTGGACCTGGGGGGAAAAGGTGGATATGATTATGCTTCTTAGGAAAGTTTTCAAAGAAGAATACCTCAGCAACAATGTGCAAGTTGTCATATTTTTAGAAATTGGGGTTGGAATTCCTTGGGCAAATGATTTGCCTAAGATTCTAGAACCAGAAGTAGTTGTTCATAGGAAACCATTCTTATTGAACCTTGATGTTGAGCATCTCACGTGTCATCAAAAGTGGGCATAGATTGGGAGGGATTTCCTCCACAAGTGGCACCTACTGGATGAACTCGGGGACTATATGTGGCTAGAAGAATTCATCAACATTATCCTCTCTGAAGACTTTCATAGAGTAGTCTAAAGGAAGGGAGCATCAGCCAAATAGTCCATGATTCTACATAGTCTCTACTCTCTAGTCCTTCTACTGTGTCTCTCTATGGTGGTAGATAGCTTACCACTGGTAGTAGCTTACAAGGATTTTTGAAATGATATATATTATAAATTGTAATCACATATGTTAAAAAATATAATATGAAAATGTTTTAAGAATTTCAAAGTGCTACTGCTTTTCTTTTCTTTTTTTATTATAAGAATCGTTAATATATATGGTCTATGGGCATATTTGAATTGTAATGAAATTTTGCCTTATATAATATAAAAAATTTGCGTTGCACTATTGTTTCATGCAATAATTAAATGTTTCAAAACTTTATCATTTCTGGTTCAAATTTCATGGATAAGCTATTCTAAGTGAATATAGTTAATAATTAATATTCATTAGTGTGTGTTAAATTATTAATATTTTCAAATCGTGACAATTATTGGATTATGAGAGATGAACGGTTGAAGTTGTATTTCAGAAGAACTATGGGTTTCAAAAAGCTTTTATGAAAACTCGGTCCAGAAATGTGACACGTAGTATGTCATTGATGTGTAATTCATCGAAAAGATTAACGGTTATGCATAGTATGTATTAGAAAGATTACGTTACACGTAGTATAATGTTTCAGAAAGATTACATTACAACTTACATGTGTTTTAGAAAGATTATATACCATCACATTTAACAAAAGGTTTTTAACCCTTTCTTTTTAAAAACCTATCGACTCATAATAGCAGAGATAAAAAGAACTGTGGAACCATCACCGAAGATTTTGAGACTATAATTTGTGAGAGCCTTAGTCATTCTAACTTATATCTATCCTAATTTAAAAGTTTAATTTTAGCTAAGTTTAACTTTAATTTGAAATTGTAATTCTTGCATGTACAATTAGGGTTTTCTTAAATTGGGGTTTTAGTAAATATCTATGAATCTATGTTTTTTCATTCTTTCGAAGAAAAATGGGGAAAGAAAAAACTCAAGTAGATGGGAAACCTTTAATAGACTACAGAAAACTAGTAGAAATCCCTGGATTCACTGATGAGTATCACGATGTTTATGATCATGTTATCGACGGTGAAAAGAGAGTTAAATAGCAATTAAACATTCATTGTGCAGTAAGGCAACTCAGCCAAAGAGGTGTGATTTTATAAAATTTAACCCAGGGGTAGGTGCAGAAACAAATAAATTTGCTTCGTGGGATGTTGGTTTGGGTCACATGTTGTTACCTGAAGTTTTCCCTTGCCTAGAAATTGTCTTCATTTCTATAGAAAATTATGATGAAGAAAGAACAACAATTGTGAATTAAAAAAATCAGGAATAAATTTTATCAATAACCCAGGAAGAATTTCATAGTTTTCTAGACCTAGGGTTTGATCAACAAAACTGTAATGTCCCTATTGACCTAGGAAAATTGGTAGAGCAATATGAGACAGTCTCTCCAAATGCAAAAGATTCATTTATAAGGGGTTTAATAGTTCTAGAGGGAAAGGCTTCATTGGGTAAGAACCATAAGCCTCCTTATGATTTTAACATTTTTGTGCCATGGGTTCATGATTCTATATCCTCTCTAACATTTTGCCTGGTACTAGAAAGTAATAGGGAAGTGGGTGCCAGCATTCTTCAATTCATTTGGGATATCCATTGTGTCAATGAACCAATAAGATATAATTTCGTTGGACACATGGTTCAATCGATGCAAGAACAATTAACATTGATTAAAAGAGGCAATTCTAATACATTTAGGTTCACAACCTACTTCTGTTATCTCCTGCTAGCCAAGCATGTAGCAATATTAATGAGCAACAACAACAAGCTTGAAATTCACAAGGGGACAGGTACTCCAATATATAACTAGACACATCAGATAAGAATGTATGATAACAAAAGGAATTATAGTAATTTTGTAGACTTCTTTTTGGCACCATTGTACAAAAAAATAACAAGAAATCCAATGCCCAGATTGTCTGCTTCATGTATGGATTGCATCCAACTTGGAAGCACAATTCAATTGGCTGACTGGTACTTAATGGAAGATTACATTGTGCTAAGGTTTTATGGATCAGAACTACAACCCCACAAACTTCCAATGCATGTGATAGACAAGGTGTTTGTAGTAGAATATGTAGTACAACTAGAGAGCACAAATAGACTCTTCGCTGGCCAATTGAAGAAGAGCATATTCCCTTCCTTACCTTTCTCAATTGGAGGGTTAACATTTGAGAGAAAGGCATTCAAAGTGGCAATTTTTTTTATAGATATTTTTCAATTTGATTTAGAGTGGTACTAGAAGTATGATCCACTCAACGTCATTTAAACAATTCTTGTTGCTAATAAGAACTCTGCAAACTTATTTCAACATGAAAGTAAACCACTGCTAGAGAGGTTGAAAAACAAGGATAGCTGGGATGACATTACAAAAGAGATCAAGAAACTTTCCACTGAGGAAAAAATTTTAGTTCAACGGTTGTCATCACAAATTATGACAACAATAAACGAGGGCATTGTACAACCTAGGATGTCCTACAATTTCTACAAAAGAGTTGCTAATCCATCAAACATAAAAATATCAAAGAGAATAGCAGAAGCTTGTAAGGATAGAAAATGGACTAGAACGCAATTGGATGATTTTTGGAGTATGAGAAAGGATCTTGGTGAACCAAAGACCAGTGAAGATCTGGATGAAATAGATGAGGATATAGAGTTTAGAAAATTGTGGAATTTGGAGCGTCCTAACTTGACATACGATAGTGAGGATGATAATCAAGACACTAAGGATGATAATCCACCAAGTGCATTTACTCCAGGCCAGAGTGGAACTAGCCAGGACTGAAAAAAAGTATATAGCAAAGGGGTAGACATTGTGGAATAAATGGGTTATAAAGGTGGTGGTTTGGGTCCCACAAGAGAAGGCATCTGGAATACAATTCTAACAGAAAAAATTGCTTATGATCATGGTTCAGACCTTGGGTTTGAATCTACTAGTAATGCTACTAGGTCTGGTATTGGCACTAGTGCTAGTGGGACTGGGAAATTTATACAACAAGTTCCCTCTCTAAAGAGGCCAGTTGAATCTACATAGAATCTCATAGTAGAAGATAGTGTCAAGAAGAAAAAGCTTTCCCCTTCCAGAAGAACACCGACAACAATGTCATACAATCATAAACAATTGTTTGCAGTTTTAGGTTCAACAAAACCCTCTAGAACTTTAAATCCTCAAAGAGCATTAGTTAGATCAATAGGCATTGCAAGCTCTACCTCTGGTTCACCTTTCAAACATTCAAATCCTTCTGCAACACTAGATTTTCATTTCAATGATTTCTATAATAAATTTGCAAAAATAATAACCAAGAATAAGGAAATATAGAAGACCATGAAGACTAATGCCCTTAATGTAGTTGTACAAGAACAACTTGCACCCAATAGGGTTTTACCAACATATGACCCAAAAAGAGACATGATGGAGTTCATGGTTGTTATTCCACCAAATAAAGATGGAAACCCACCAGAGAGTTAGATAGATCTATCTAGATTTCAAGTTAGCACTCTCCAAATGGATTTTTCCAAAGTTAAAAGTGTGGACAAAATCAATGTGTCAAAGTCTACAAACCAAGTGCTCTATAGTGCACTGCTAAAGGTGGAAAGAGAGAAAAGCAAGCTTGAGAAAAATATAGAAAAGTTACAGGCAGACATTGGCAATGAAAAAGGAAAGAGGAAAGCTTTAGAGAATAGTTTGAAAGAATTATAGAAAAAGATTAAAAAATTGACCTCTATATCAGCAGATACAAAGTAGGAACATGTGGAGGAAGTAGTGCAGGAACACAAGTAGGAAGAGCTAAAGGAACTAAGGGGAAAATTGGAAGAAATTACTAAAAAGCTAGAGGAAGAAAGAGTTAATTTAGAAAAGTTATTTAAAACCGTGGAGAGTAATGTTGCCTCCAACTAGGAATTGCAAAAGCAATTGGAATCTTAGGTGGATAAAACCAATAATTGGGAACACAAAGCAATGGAAGAGAAAAAGAATTGTGAAGAAATAGCAGAAGAACTAAAGAAGGCTAATAATACAATTCAAACTTTAACAAATACTAATAATAATTTAGTGAAGATTGCCAAAGAACACATTTGGGGATTCAAAGTATGAGAGTATGTTATTTGAAGCTCCATAAGAACATTGAACATAACATGGATGTTGTCAAGAAAGAAAAGAAAGAAAAAGATATTATGCAACAACTCTATAGTAAGAGTGATAGTTATCTATCAAACAAGGTAATTAGCAACTGCCTTGATGCCTCAGTAAAGATCTCAAGTATCATTCAAAAATGTGAGAAGCTACGGGAAGCACAGGAATTGGATGAAAAAGTTTAGTAGAGGATCACAAAGATGGACCAAATGAAAACAATTATGGAAATTCTTGGTTTGCCTAAGGGATTTGACACAAATAACTTCATTGGAAGAGAAAATTACAAAATAAGGTTGCATGACAAAATAAATATTGAATTACACTTTCTTCCTACAGACATATCTCCTGATACATTCATGGATTTCATCAAACCAATGAGAACTGTGAATGGAGTTTTAGAAGCAACAGTGTTGTCAAGTCACACTTCCAAATATGAATTGCTAACGAAGTTGTAGGAGTGTAACTATACTATGAACCAAATTGTTCTACCATCAAAGGATGTTTGGACTAGCCTAGAAAGATTGCTCTGAGTTTTGAACTACTGTAAGTTGTAATATATTGCAAATGAATACAAAACAAATTGAACTACTGTAAATTGTAATATATTGCAAATGAATACAAAACAAATTGAACTACTATAAATTGTAATATATTACAAATGAATACAAAACAAATTGTGCTCTATCTAATTTTCATGTTTTCCAATTCAATGTATGTTGAGTTACTCTATTTTATTTAGTTATTCTTAGTTGATTTACTCTATTATATGCTATTGGAATACATAATTTCATTCAAAAATTTCAAATTCAAATATGAATGATCATTGATGATACGATACAAAGTTACAAACTACACTCTACAGTAATAATACATTCTTTCTTTTCTAAAATAAACATTGAATGACAGCCACATGATATAGTAGTTAATAAGTTCAAAATATGCCTATTGATTGAAACTGCTAATTTAGCAGAAATTTTCTAAATTTGCTAATTCATCTCTACATCATCATCATCATCCAATTATGGTATTCCAATTTCTTCATTGTTCTCTTCATTTTCATTTATGTCTTCTTCACTCTGATTCTGACCTCCACTTCTATGACTCCCATCCCCACTTGTACTTGTCCCACTTGGAGTTGCTATCAGAGATTGGTTAATGGTGTTGCCCAACCCTCTTCTTTTGCATCTTTTCTTCTAGATTTCCATTTCTTTTTGATAAGGAAAAGTATTGACATCATACCTAGATATGTAGACCCTCAAGCATGATTCCAAATTATTGTCTAGTTTATTTCTTAGCTTTGATTTTATGAAGCCCAAAGCACTAAAAACTCTCTCATCCTCCATTGAACCCAATATCATGGTCTGACATAGATCAGCAAGCTTGAAGAACTCTGAAATTTCTTCATGCAACACTGTGCTATGTTTTAGTTCTGTCCAAAGCCTTGTTGTTGAGCCCTCTTCATGTGGGTTATGCATTAATTGATATTGATGCTTCATAGTCTTTGCAAAAGTGTTTGATTGTTGTCTAAGAAGACCCTCATCTAAAATTCCATTGATAGTCACTCCATTGAATTCTATAGATTTGCAAAATTCCTTTATCAAAGTCATCAGCCTATTACGATAATCTTCCTTAGAGTTTAAGGTCCAATATTGAGGAAACACAATTGCCATGGCCTCAAGCAGTTGTTCATATGGGAATCAGGATCTTATTTCAGAGGAAACTTTATAGGCTATGTCCCTTGCATTACCTGCTATACACTCGACGATCTTGGTAAACTCTTCCCTTGTAACTCTTGTAGCTCGCTTCTTTGGGGCACTGTAGTACATTGGTATCTGAAATCCCTTTACACAGACACATAAATCCCCATTTTCTACAATCTTTAAATAATTATCAGGATTGTCCAAATCTGTTAGTTTCCACTAGTGATTAAATCTTTCATCAGATAAATTTAGATCATTTTGATAGAGACTATCCAAGGCTTGGCATGACATTTTACGCAAGTAAGCATATTCTGCAATATACATGGCTCTTTGATGGGCTTTTTTCATACTGAACGTCATTTCTTCTAGCATGGGAAGAAGAGATGCTAAAGTCAAAAGTGTCTCTATATTGCTTAACCTCCAAAGCAGGTCGCCACATCTCTAATTTTCTGCATTTTCCCGATTTTGATACATTAGTCCAATCAAAGATTCATATTCAGAAAAATCTTGATGCGCTGGTCCATCCAAAGAGATTCATCTGGTATCAACATCTTTAAGAAGCTTGTTTCCATTGGTAATTCCATCAACGAAGTGCTGAAATTCCCTAAAACATTTGGGACTTCGACAAAAATATGAGTACAACTCTCTTACTAAATCTTCAACCTTGTTTACTAAAGGGAACTTCTTCACAACTCTAAAAGAAAGGTTCATCCTATGGGCCATACAGTGAATGCCAACAACATATGGTGAACAAGAAACCTGCATCTTTGTGCAAAGACCATTCCTTTGACCTTGCATTACTAAAGCTCCATCAACTCCAACACATATCAACTTCTTCACTATTGTCAATTCATCCATACCTCCATATTTAATTGAATGGCTCTTTACTAATTGAAATAAAGTTTTTGATGTCGCATTGTCCCTCAATTTTGCAATAGCTAGTAGATGTGGTTGGAAGACATTATTCTGTATAGTATAAAAATGCATGCATACCCACGACATATTATCTATTACCATAACTTCATCTAAGGACAGTGCAATAAATGTTGACTCTTTTATTTTTCTTTGTACATCCTCTATTTCAACCTAGGCAATACAACTTGCCAATTCCCATCTACTGTTTATTGACCAATGAGTAACAAGATAGTTAGGAACTTTCAGAAAGTGTAACAAACCACTCATTTCAGGATAGTCTATCATTGGATGCCCTCTGCTCAAAATATGGAAAACATTACTTAATTGAACAACTTTTCTGCATTCTTCTACTTCACTTGCTTTTGCAAAAATAGCATTAATAGAACCTTGAACTTCACCAAGCTTCATCTTAAATTTTTGAAACAAATAATATTCCTCAACATTCCTTTTATGTTGACATTGCTCCTTTGTTTTGTATCTTAACACTTTTATTTCCTTTCCATCAATAGTTGAGGTTTCATAAACCTTACCAACATGTTTTTCTATGGTGTCTAGTTTAAGCTGTAACCACTTTTCCTTTTTATACTTCCAACTACAAATCTTACATCTGCATTCTACTGGTGGCTCACCTATAATTGGATTGTCCATGAGTTCAATGAATGGATACTTTTCCACCCAATCAAATTTAAATCTCCTTGACATCTCCCATTGACGATCAGTTTTTTCTTTTCATTTTCCTCTCTCTTTAGTCTTACTATTAATTGAGCCATCATCATCACCAAAGTCGATCGATTCATCTTGGTACTGGTTATTTACTTGAAATTATTCTTCAAGGTCATCTTCATTAGATATGTTAGGTTCAGCAACTTCATCACTAGATTTATTAGACTCCCCAATTTGTTCATTAGACTCCTATGTAGGTTGAGAACCTTCAAATTGTACAAGTTCCTCTGATGATGTACCTTCCTCACTTTGGCCAACACTATTGCATCTACCCACACCAAAGTATGAAGATATATTTTTGCATTTCCTTGGCCTCTCTTGGACATCTCCACCTTCAATAGTCCTCTTCCTATTTAACTTTGACCATGACATCTCCAAAAAATTATGGCTACAATAAAATTTTACTTGAATAAGATACTACAGACTGGTAGTCGTTCGATACTAATCACAGTTGTGAGCTCAGAATCAACTAAATCTCTTGAAGTGTCCTCTCTAGCATGTTTCAATAATGAAACTCATATCTCCTAAATAGACAACTACAAGTAAACCATTTTCATATCATCCATTAGATTTTACCTCATAATCTCCATTGTCCATTTTGGTGAAGGGGCCGACAGTTGCTTATGATAACAACTAATATTTGGCAAACCCTGCATAATTTCAAATAATTGACTAGACGAATAGGGCGGTAATTTGGGACAAGATTATGTATGATGCATGGCGAATTGGGTCCAAGTGAAAATAAATTTTTTACTTTGGACAATGGGCCATTGGCAAATGTTGATCCTTGATAAATACACCAAATTTAATCCATGGCGAATAAGAGTAAAATAGTAAATAGAAATATGGGCGAAGAACTTGACTACATTACAGAAATTACATAAAAATAGTGGTGAACCAATCAACCACTATATGAGCATTTTATAAAATTTGGGTGAACTGGTCAACTAGTATATGACCTTTTTTTTGCCAATTCTGATCCATTGATCGAGACATATTCTCCAATTGGTGAATAATCACCACTAAAAAAATCTCTAATCGAGTGCTTCATGATAGGTCAAAACATATAGACATCAAGTATCACTTCATTAGGGATTGTGTACAGTGGTGGATTGTTCAGCTACAGTACATACCTATAGAGGAGAAGGTAGTAGACATTCTGACAAAGGCATTGGGGAAGGAAAAATTCATCTTCTTCAGAGATAAGTTGGGTGTTGTGCAGAATAGCATCCTCGCTAAGAGGGAGTGTTAGTTTGGTAGCTTGGACAATTGTTCATCCATTTGCTAAAAATTAGTAAATAATTATATTTATTAATTATTTGACTCCTAGAAACTTCTAGCTTCTAGAAACTTCTAGTTTGTAGAAACTTCTAGTTTGTGGAAACTTCTAGGAACTAGAAGAAACTAGAAACAATGGGAGTAGTATTAAAGGGGGTCAAGGGGAATTTGGAGGCAATGAAGTTAACATCAAGTTTGAGAACAAACTTGAGTAGTCTTGCAGTGTTAGCAAGAACAAGCTTGAGTAGTCTTGCAGAGTTAGCAAGGGATAGTCTTGCAGTGTTAGCAAGGGTGCAGTAATAGTGTTTGGGGATATCAGGGGAGGAATATCAGTAGGAGAAATTGGGAGATTGTCAGAATTCTACCAGTAAGAGGCAAGGAATTTTTTATCTCTTAATTTGCTGAAGATTAATATATTTATCATCTGTAGTACTAGTTTTCCCTTCGGGGTTTTTCCAGGGATGATTTTTCCAAAAATATTATGTCATTGTGTGACATATTTCTTTTTGTATTTTTAGTGAAGTTGAAGTTGTGTTGTTTTTCATTATTCGTTAATTGAATAATCTTTGTAAGATAGGAGATTAATAACCAATGACTGCAATAGAGAATTTTCACAAGATATTGATAAAGACTAAAGATTGCATGGTTGGTTGGTACTTGACTCCAATGTTGACAATTTTGTAGATGAGTGAATCCACATGACATGGGTATCAGAAGGTTCCTGCAAAAGACAAAGTCTTATTACAATGCAATACGTACGTATTTGACTTATAGTAGAGTTAAAAATAGTTCAAAATATTATTATAAGGGGGTTGTCTGTGATACAACAAAGACCCAAAGGAAGGTGTTGTGATGTAGGGAAGCTGTGTTTACTTTGACTAAAGGGGTATTGACTATAGACTTTAGAGACTCATCTAGGTTGTGATAAATAGTGATAAAGATTTAAGATGGACTCATCTAGGCCATGATAAATAGTGATAAAGACTAAGGATGGCATGGTTAGTTGATACTTAACTCCAATGCTGACAATTTTGTAGATGAGTGAATCCATGGGACATGAGTATAACAAAGGTTCCTACAAAAGACAAAATCTTATTAGGCTAGAGGCCTTTATTATTTTAAAGTGAGGATCTCATTATTTTATCCAACGGTCTCTAATCTTAGCGAGAGAAGCAAGAACATTTAAAGAAGTTGGTGCATCTATTACTCCTCAAAACTCTACACTTTTTGATTTGACATCCATCCACCACTAAATAATATTTTCATAGACCATTAAATAGATCTTGTTTGTTCATATTCTTGCCTATTTTTCCTCACCACTTTTGACTGTTTCCAACATTTCTTTAGTCGTCACTGTTTACCGACACTATTAACTATCATCATTACTAACACCTCATTGTTAGCATGGGTTGCACATTCGACAAGTGACCACCGCAAATTTTTAACAACATATGTTTCAGTTATTATGAAGTTTATAATAGTTTTAATCTTTTGTATTATTAGACAAAATAATCTATTTCTCTCAAACCCACTTTATCTTAGTTATCCTTGTGCTATTCTCATTTTTGTTAGTGTCACTCTCTGTATTGTGCTGCTCTTTGTATTTTAATCCTACACACCAAAATCTTTTTACTCCAAACTTTCTTTTTCATCATTTAGAAGTCAGCCTTTGAGTGCTTCCTTTTCTATCGTTGTTTTCATTTTTTGGAAGGAATTTAATTTATATAAAAATTTCACATTACTTGAGTGGGTATACTTTATTTACATCATCCATCACAATGACTATTAGTCAATTTACATTTAATAGCATATTAATAATTTGTAGATAAATTCTATTCGTGAGTTTCAAATGAAGAATATGAAGAACATATGTATGGTTATGTTCATCTAATACTAAAAATTTGTATAGAATTAATATTAGATGGATTATAATATAATTCAATAATTTAACAATGTTATTATTTTTTACTAATAATAATATTAATTTTTATTTCCTTTTAAGACTTCGATATCAAGTGGAAAAAATAAAAAATAGATAATAAAATTAATTATTATCAAACTTGTATTTTATTTATTTATTTTTTGATCGGTAAAAGGCTGAAGCCATAGAGAAATTTTATTAATATTAAAAATAAAAGTATAATAAACCCCACTCAGTGCAGGTGCTGGTAGGAAAGAGCGGGGTAGAGAAAACCTCCAACCGTGTCTGGGACTATAAGTCCTGATACTAATACACAGATATCGTGGGCATACCCATGACTCGATGATTATTGAGATTTTAATCGTACATACATAGTTTGAGTGGGCATACCCACTATTTGGAAATATGTACTTCCCTTTATTGAATTACAATTTAATTACAACAGTATCTTGTGGGCACAATGCCTGTTTAAAACATTAGAGATATCATTTCTGTAGAAGCTTTGATAATTTTCCTTTGATTTCCGCTTCCAAAATAGCTCTAATTTGACAATGTCCTCCTGTAGTGGAAAACAACAAGCCTTCAAAACCACACTGTTAATTTGTGGTAATTTAAAAGGAGCATAAATGAAGAAAATTAAGAACCCTTTTACCTTCATTTTGAAACTTACTTGCTGCAAAGTGAATAATAATATCAAAAGGACATGAACATAGCCAATCTAGCTACTTCCATCTAAGATCATAGTCAGTGCTTCATAAAACCAATAAAATTAAGCATTATAATTATGATCCTATAGTTTGATAATATGAATTAGGATATACTAATTTTAAGAATTGGTATAACCATTGCAGCCATGATATCATCTCTATAATTTGTCGAATCTACTAGCATGGTCTAGATTGAAAACTATAGTATCTAAATAAAATTAAAAAGATAACCTAGAAATCATATACCAAGACATAAGAAAATCTAAATATATCTTATCACATTGCTAAAGGCCTAAAATAAAACAATAACCTAAAAGCACAGATCTAAAAGCCTGATTTTACATAACACATGCAAAACACCAAACCTATGAAAATAGATGTATAAAGGAGATTCTGAAAGAATCCTATATCTTAAATCTCGGAGCATTACATCAGAAGTTGGGAACATGGCCTCATAATGACCATAATCATCCAACTTCAGAGTAAGAAAATATAAAGCATTGGGTATTGTGATGGAGCCAAAGTCCCGCTGTTCTACATTGTCATGAAATTTGCAACCCAAGACTTTCATATGGCCTTCAGTCTATTGCTCATCACATGAAACCTCAGGTTTGTATACATAATTAGTGTAATAAAAGCTGAATGGGTGCATAATCTGTATAAGAAAGGATCCATAAGTAAAGGAAAATCCCCTCCCACTACAATGGGGTTTGTTCTATGTCGTTTATCATCAAATTAAGAAGTAATTTATATGAAATTAACCACCTTGTGTCAGTAGTCTGGACAAAATTATTTGGCCATACATGAATAAACCAAAGACATATTAGTCAGAGCCTGTTGAGTGCTTAAGAAGCATCGTAACGAAGAATATCAAGGGATTTGAACTTTGGAGTCTAGTATGCTTATCTAAACAAAATATGCATAGGAGTCGATCTTTATATCTATTGAAGTCTCTATCTACCAACCTTAGTGGTGAAAAAACTTTATTTTCTGATCCAAATCTTTGAAGAGTAAGGTATTAATTGGTACAATAATTCCAAAATATAGATATGCATGGTAATCAAATAAGTGATATATTATTTACTATAAGGGTCATTGTACAATGCTGTCCCAAGAATCGGGAGAGAAAAAAAATCTACCCATTAGACTTTGTCCACAGTATTTACAACAAAACCATAGCCTTTATATATAGACTTGTTGAAAACATACCTGCCTATGTTCATAAGACTATGTATTCAATCACTATAATCTATGTATATACTGGAAATGAAACCTGAATATAGATTACTCCATATAATTATGGAATATTAGCTTCTATATACATAATATAGTATCAAATCACAAAGAGCCAAGGCACTAATCTTTCTTCCTTTCCATCGCAGAGCAGAACCAGGAGTGATTTTCCTGTCTCATGACCACTATATTTTCCTCTTCTTCACCCAAAGTCTTTGAGTGATAGGTACATCTCTTAACTGCAAGAGCGATGACATGTAGCTTAGGTGGTTCAAGTTCATTCAAGAAGGAGGGAATCTCAAAGCCTTCAACCCTCCAAAAGTCGAGGATTTCCACCGAATCTTGCTTGGTTTGAAGGACCTCCTTGTATAGGAATTCTAAATTTCTAGACATGCCCAACCAATGTGTGTCAAATGCTTCTTCATCTTTGAAGATGATCATCGGAGTTCTTTGTTTTGGTGGGATCAGAGCTAGCTCTGATATGTCAGTTCTCATAGTGACTTCCGGGAAGGGAGTAGTAAGAAAATCATCAATAGAGTAAACCATCCTTTCCAATCCAGCCAGGAAATACTTATTGAAGATCAAATTTGAAACTTGAATGATTTCATCTTTCTCTTTTCCCGCCAGATAAGAAATAGAAATGAATAAAATGATAACATCACCATTTGTTCTTAAGGTAAATTCATTGTCAAACACCTACTCTCCTAGAGCTTTTTCCAAAGCCCTCCTAGAAGAATTTGGTAAAGGGAGAAGGATCTGGTTCCATCTCTCTAGGGTGACAGAACCTCTGAATGCCATGGCTCTGTACCCTCCTGAATTGAAGGTGGTGAGCTTAGTTTCCATGGCAAAACCAAGGAAAAGTAGAGGAGAGGTAGAGGGGCAAACTGATACACCTCAAAAGGATAGAAATGAATGAAAGGGTAAAACCTATATCACATAAGCTAGCATAGAAGGATGCCAGGAGAAAGATAAGTACCCTTAATAGAAGCGTACAAAGAGGAAAAAAGGATGGGAGAAGCATCTAGCAGAAACTAGAGACCACTGGAAAGGTTTAGAAGGAAAGTCACATGTTGATTATGGAGCATGATGAGGGGTACAAGAGCCAGATTCACATGTGGGCCACCTAACATACAAGGAAATGATGACAAGTCCGCTACTCTATTAAAAAGCCATCATCGGAATCATCAGCTGATGAATGGCAAGGGGGGAAAGACAAAGTCACCTTTCCCAAGTGAAGAAAAATAAGAAGACAAAATGATCTTAAACAGAAAGCTAAAAGGGAGGAAGAGATGTATAATTAGTTAAGTTAGGGACACCACTGAAAAGGATAGGTGATATTAAATTAATCCATGATAGTGATGGCGTTGGCACCTAAGTTGGCTAGAGAGTTAGCTTCTGAATTGCCCTCCCGATATGTGTGTTTTACAACAAACTCGAGGATGGACTCTAGGACAAGATTGATTTCTTCAATCTTAGAGTTGATTAACCAATTGGGAGTCTTTTTGGTTCTTATGGTGTTAATGATTATTTGAGAATCACCTTTGATAATTAATTTTGATATATTGAGTTTTTTATATATTTTAAGGCCTTTCAAAGCAGCTAAGCACTCTGCCATGTTGTTCGTAGTGGGTTTAATGGGGCAAGCATATTTAGTAATAGTTTCTCCCTTCCAGTTCCTGATAATCCCACTGATGCCTGCAACCCCAGGGTTGCTTTTGGATGCCCCATCAAAATTTAACTTAACCCAACCTTCATTGGGAGGGATCCAAATGCATTTAGATCTGTCTGATTTTGATTTGATGCCTCCTCTTAATGTCGGAATGTTCAATGAGGGCTATTTTAGTCTGATCTTATTGTCCTAGGATCTGAAGGAGTCTTTATAGCATGTAATGCCATGAAGTTTTCTATTGATAGTTTCAGTTATTGAAGATTCAATTTTATTAATGATATTACTCCAATCTAGTTTTTTATTTGTAAAAATCTTTCTATTACGTTCCTTCCACACTTCCCAAACTAAGATAGAGGGGGATATAGTCTAGATGTCCTTATGGAGATTGTCTTTATAGATAGCTGGCCATGCTTTAAGGAAGCCCAGTAGGTTTGAAGGAAGAGCAGACTTCCAGTCGAGCGACAGTTGTAACCATTTCCAACAATTCTGAGTAAAGGTACAGTTCAAAAGAAGATGATCCACATCCTCTACCTGGTTCTCACATAAGGGGCACCTTGATGGCCCCTCGAAACCTAGCTTATGTATTCTATCAGATGTTAAGATCCTATCCTGCAAAGTAGCCCAGAGAAACATTCCAACCTTAGGTAGGTAGGCTTTGTTCCAGCAAAGATTAAGGGGAATGTCTAAATTATCCAAATTATTCTCACGGATTATGGTTTTATAACCATCTTTCACTAAGTATTCCCCATTATTGGAGCCTACCCATAAGAGGGCGTCTTCTTTGTTTTTGATAGTGATGTCTATGTCCTTTATAACATTGATTAATTTCAATCTTTCTTGGTCTAAAGGAACTCCATTTGAATCATAATCCTTACTTAATCTAATATAGTCTTTTAGGAATATACCGATGTTAACTTTTCATTCTTCTATTAAATTTGGCGAGAAGCCCTTCTTGTTTAATGGGGGGAAGCCTACCCAAGAGTCATCCCAAAAAAAAGCTTGGTCCCCGAGACCCACATCCCAAGTGAGGTACTTGCTGATGATACCTATAGAATCCTTAATGAAGTTCTAGATGCGAGAGCCTTTAACATGTGTTTGAGCTCTAAAGATATTAATGGGATTGGCCTCTGGGATATATTTGTGTAATAATATTGATGCCCACTTAGTATTAGGTTCCTTAAAGAGTCTCCAAATGAGCTTTGCTCCTAGAGCCTGATTTTGCCACATAAGGTTCTTAATTCCCAAACCTCCCATAGAAATTGGTTTACAAAATTTGTCCCTTTTGATTAGGGCTAATTTATTTTCCTCTGATGAACCTTGCCAGTAGAATTCTCTCAACATCTTATCTAAGTTATGCTTAATATTAATCGGGAGGGGCAGAATAGACATCTGATATGTTGGAATGGCTGTCAAGACTAATTTAATCATTATGGTTCTTCCTGGTTTAGTAAGCCACTTACCTTTCAAGAGCTTTTCCTATCTTGAACCTTAGCTAATACTTGTTTCCAAAGTTTGGACGTTTGTTGGCCCTTATCTAAGTCAATACCTAAATATTTACATAGAAAGTTGCCCGGTTTATAACCAAGAGTATTAAAAATTTTCTTTTCCAGATTAGGTGAAGTATTAATAAAGAAGATCTTTGATTTATTAGGGTTGACTTGTTGGCCTGAGGCCTTCATGTATAGATTAAGGATATCTTTGAAGGCCCTAGCCTCTTACCAATTGGCAATTCCTGGGAGGATAGTATCATCGACGAATTGTTGGTGGGTTATGTACGGTATATTATCTACGGATTTTAAACCTATAATATTACCTTCTGTCTATTTCTTTGTGATGGTTCTCCCCAAGGCTTCCGCCATGATAACATAGAGGAAGGGTGACAGCGGGTCCCCTTGTCTGATACCTCGAGATATACCAAAAAAACCTTCTGGATTACTGTTAACGAGAATGGATATCTTGGGGGTAGAAATACATTTGAAAATGAGATCGATCCATTTCTTGGAGAAGCCAAAAGCTTCCAAGCATTTACATAGGAATCTCCAATCCACCTTGTCGTATGCCTTTTGGATATCAATTTTTATAAACATACTTGGTTCCTTGGTTACTTGTGCAGTGTGGACAAGTTCTTAGGCGATGACAATGCCATCTAAGATCGACCTATTGGCTACAAAACCCATATGTTCTTTTGAGATTATAATAGGGAGGAGAGTTTTAAGTCTATTAGCCAGACATTTTGATAATATTTTATAAATAGTGTTGCAAAGCGATATAGGATGAAAATCCCCTGGGTCAATATAGTCATTTTTCTTGGGAATGAGAGAGAAAATGGTATTGTTAATTTTTGATAGAATAGAACTAGATTTTCTAGTTGCTTCCATAGCTTGCCAAATGTCCATTCCCATAAAATGCCAGCATTTTTGGAAGAAGCCAGCCTGAAAGCCATCTAGACCTGGGGCTTTGTCTGGCTGCATTTGGAATAAAGCGGTCTTGACTTCTTCCAAGGTGAGTTTGTTGTTAATCATTATGTTATCCTCATCTGATATTAGCTTAGGTATAGCCTTAAGCATTTCATCTTGGGCTTGAAGGTTAACCACTTTCGTATTGTTAAGAAGAGAGTTGTAAAATTCTTTGATCTGATCTGTGATGTCTTTAGGGTCTTCTAAGAGTTTCCCCCTCTCATCTTTGATCTTGGAAATCCTATTAATATTTCTTTTTAGGTTGGTTGATTTATGCAAGAATTTAGTGTTGTTATCTCCTTCTTTAAGCCAGGTTTCCCTGGATTTCTATTTCCAATATATTTCTTCTTTAAGTAAAATTTTATTATATTTAGTCATAAGTTTTTTTTTCTTTTAGATAGCTTCCTTCATTCATACCTTGGGCTATAACTAAGTTATTAAGATTCTCTAATTCTTGTTCGGTCTCAATTTTCTCCTCAAAGATGTTGTTAAATTTATTCTTATTCCATTCCAAGACTTTATTTTTAATAATTTTGAGTTTAGTCACAAAACTGTACATCTTAGATCCCTCAACTATCGTTTGGTTCCACCATTGTTCTAGAAGGCTAATGAGGTCCTTGTTGGCTCTTAAAATTGTTCCCACACGGTCCTAGGTTTACACTATGATTGACAAACTGGTTAGTCTTCGCTCCAAAGTCTGACAGGGAAAAAGTGCCAATTGATGAGGACCGAGGGCATCCTCCTTCTATTTTGAGCTCCACATCACTCAGGCGGGTATTGCCTCATCTACACACGCATGACTCTTCTTGATGACTGAAAGGCCTGCAGATGTATTAATGTGGAATAGTTACCAGACTCCTATAGGTATCATGTACCCCAATGAAACCAAATCTGATGCAATAACCTGCTTGCATGCAATGAGTCTAATAACCAGAGACCTACACTAACAACATGAAAGGGAAAGGGTGGAGCTGAAGGGAAAAGATTTTAATGGATTGAAAGGTCCCTTGAGATGCCCCTAAGTCTCTGATAGACCAGTGCCTTATCCAATGGGCCACAAAGTCAAATACCCTACTGCAAGAGATAGTTATGAAACAAGAGCACAATATGCTCAATGTGTTGATGCCTAACATCAATCACACACCATGACCAAACCTCAACTTAACACCCACCTATGCATTCAAGCATGCTATTATCAATTCAAATGATTTTGACCCTCCCCTTAGAAGAGACCTATGAATCAGACAATACATTAACCAGCATCCACTGGAAGACAAGCATGACCTATCCTTGATATTTTAGCTCATACATACATGAATACTAACCCTGAACCAGTTATCTCTGCAAAGACAACTCCACTTGCAAACACTTAGGCAATACAAGCAGAAAAACTAGACACACTTGATGTATGATTAATGAATCCAGAATTCAAATGGAGATAGCTTGGTAACAATAAGAGTATATTAAATTCTGATGCATAAAACAAGTCTGTTACAATATGCATTGTATTCTCTGAACAAGCAAATGGAAGAAAAACACCCTATATGTAGAGAGAAGGATAAATCTGCAGAACCGAACCTTTCCCTAGAATTAACAAAATTTAGAACCCTTTCTAAGTCAAAAAATTGACACTTTATACCTCTAGCTGCCCTGAAAACCCATAATAGGTTGCAACAAGCTACGGACAGCTAGGGCATAGCCTTCACCCACTAATCCAATCAGAGATAGCCAAGAAATTTACTGTAGGGGTAGGAAACACAGGCAACCTAGTGAAAGAGATCTCAAACATATCTAACAATCATGACAATCAGTACAAAACATCGGGAAGAACCATGAAAACCAGTCAAATCGGCCACCTGCAAACACACCTGTCGAGCACAAAATAGTCCTTCATATGGCACAAAAGTCTTTGCAAATCAAGTAACAGGCCTCTAGACCACCTTGCAACCACTAGCGCCACCAAACCAATCAAAATCCATCGAAGAAACCATAAATTCCGGTACTTCCTATCGCAAAAACTCTCAGAAATTCAAATTTGAAAAGCAACGGTCACTTTATGGCTTTACCCTCAGATTAGCGGCTCACATTTAAAAATAGATCAACTATATATCCCCACCACTAGATCTTCACTTTCCTGGGCTCGGCAACCTTACTATTTCTTTAGTGGTGCAGTCGCGCGATCATCAACCTATCCACCATAGGAAACCAGGTTGAACATCTACCTTGGTCGCATGATTGCAAGGCACCAAACTAACCATTGCAATCATGTGATGGTGGCTTCATAACCACACAATGCCGACCGCAAACCACCCACAGAAATCCTTGGCCCCACCACCAATCACCAACCAATCAAAACTGAGCACGCCGGCAAGACCCGCATAGTGGACCTGCCCTAACTCCGAAACTACAACATCAAATGGTTAGTCACATGATCACATAGCCTGGGGTCGGGCTATGTGAACATGCAACAACCCATAGACTTTAACCTTGCTACAACCACCACCACTAAGTCCTAATGCAAATGTCAGTCGCATGATCGCATAGCCTTGAAAAAGGCTATGCGAACATGCGACTAACTGTTAGCACTCACCGCCGAAGTCAAACATGCTCGAGCACTGCAAACACAGGTCCCACCATAAACCCCCTCCCACTTGGGACATAGGCAACCAATCGAAACACAGCATGGGGACCGCTGACCCATCTGCAAACAAGCCCTCAAAATTGAACGGTGGGTGCATGATCACATGGGCTTGAAACCTCCCATGAGATCATGTGCCAACCATAGGATCTGCTACATTACCCCCGCATACACCATATTACCACCTCTCATCGGGCCCCAATGAAACATGTCAACCGGTCGCATGATCACATAGCCAAAGAATGGGCTATGCGATCATGCAACAACCAACCAAAGGCCGCCACATCACCACCTCTGACAGTGGGCCCACCAACAAACTGCCAAGAATTCAGTGACTACGTGACTAATCATTTGCCAAGTCATGAGATGTCAGCCGCTAACCGCCAGGAATGAAGAGATTGTGTGACTGAAGAGAAATAGACCACCCGCCAGGTCGTTGAGTGCTAAGGGAATAACCACCAGAAACTAGCGAATAGGAGATAACCACAAGTCACCAAGTCACGGAATGAAGACATAACCGCTAGCCAAGATGAACAATAGGAAGAACCAGACCCACACAAACAAGTGGCAAGCGGTCGCATGATTGCATGTCAGAGAAGTCTTACATGCGGCCATGTGACAACCAATCAGAGAAGAGCCTTTGAAAACTTGGACCCACCACCCATCGCACTTGCATAGTTAGGGAACAACCAACAAACAAGAAACTACAAGGTCGAAAACACACAGGGTTTTCGACATAGCGGAAGACCGAAAACACACAGAGTTTCCATGCAGACCAAAAGATAAGCGCACCGAAGCGGGAAGGCACAAGGTCAAAAACAATGAAGGTTTTCACACAGACCGAAAACATCATGGATTTTTCGAAACATTGTGGGTTTTTTACACTATGGTAGATTTTGAAAATATTTCTAGCAGCCCTAGAATTTGGATAACTTTCAGGATTTGGTGATTCAGCACATGCAAATTGGACCAAAGCAAGGTGAAAGAACACAGGGGCAAGGGCACTTCAAGAAAAATTGCAAGAAAATAGGCCATTTTAAAGGATTTTTTCTATGGCAGAAAAATGGCCTAACAGTGGCTCTGTTTGGGGACGATGGGTAACTTGTGCCCATGCAAGAAATTAAGATTTCTGGGAGAGCAGACCACCCACAAGACAAAAATAGGGAACCCAAAAACTGGCAACCGAACCAGGAAAAGAAACACACAATGGGAAAGGGAAACTGTACAAAGATTTACAATATTTACAAAAGGCTCAAGGCCCCAAAACTATGATCAACCTTTACCTCTATCAAACAAGAAATTTTCATCTCCACAAATCAGAGACAAACTAAAAATTCTGCTTCCATGTGACAGAACACAATTATATCCACCTTTCAAAAGCTTAAGACAAAGATTGCTAGCACATTCCTCCTCAGGGCTGTAAAGGTAATCATACCAATTCTGAAAATGCTGTAGCACATGCATGTTGTAGTCAAAAAGGAAAATGCTAAAGGAGCCACAAGATGAACCATCCTCAATCCTGTCAACAAACCTAGGAATTCTACTATCCCCATGGAAAGAAAAACACTCCAGCTCTATCAAATTGTCATTGCAATCACTACTAGATCCATTCATACCAAAAATTTGCATCTCCAAGGAGAAGATACACCAATCTTCATGCAAACACTGAGGGAACTCATCACATGGGACATGTTCACCGAACATAGGAGCAACCTGCATTTTGTCAACAACTGACAAAACCAAAAAATGTTGATAGGTGGGAAGAGAAACATCAACCTTTCCATGAGATGGTGAAGCTTGAGTAGCTGAGAGACCATCCTTCCATGGCCTAGCAACAGATTCAGAATCAGAAAAGGATTCAAAATCTATACAACTCTCCCAACCAGTATTTAGTACCACATTAGGGACACTTGCATTACTTGAAGATGAACAAACACTGATGACTTCATTATCTGATATATCATACTGTACCTAGTTTCCATCTAGTAGTGCTGGGGTAGCAAAAGAATCAGAGGCACACATGTCAAAGTCAAATCCTATTGACTCATTTTCTTGGTGAAAATCAATGTGTGATGAATGTGAGAACTCAAAGTCATCCCTCCCTGAATACCTAAGATATTCACAAGACAAGAGGTCTAAAATTTGTTCACTGTGAAGTGAACAACTGTCCTTAAGAACATCATCTTCTACCATACAATCATTAGTAGTACCTTCATCTATCCAATCCTCTTCTTCATCTGACTGATTGCAAAGACTTTCTACCCCATATTGAGAAAAGGCATCACTTTCATGACTGCAAGAAAGAGTGTCAACACCTGACACATCTCCTTCATAAATTTCATCATTCTCAATATCAGCACTAATGAGCAAAGCCCCAAGTGCATCCTCAAGTTCCAAACGACCAATACCAAGTACCCAATCCCTGATACATATATAATGCTCCTCCCACAAGGTATTTGACCAACTGGTTGACTCAGGAAAACAAAGCTCCAGGAATAAACCAATGAAATCAGATTCAGGAAACTCAACATCCTCAGGAAGCTCATCATATACTTCACAAAATCTCTCATAGAACAAGGATATGGATAAATCCTTTCTACTTCCCATTTTTAATCTTACTAATCTTATGCAATCCCTAAGGATGCCCTCGTTAAGGAAAGCCAGCTTCTTATTCAACTTATCCATTAAGCTCACTGCAATACTTCCATATAATTTTGCCAAACTGCAACTAAAAACTTGAAGTATGCTAACCTCTGCTCACAACCTTATCCTTCTTTTAGTGCTTGATCACTTTATAAGGAAACATTTTAAAACTTGAAAAATACCTGGGAAAATCTTACAGCAGAAAACCTTGTTGACTAAAAGGAAGGGTAGATCCTGAGCTCACCTTGAAACTCCATCAGATAACTTTGTCATGTAGAGCCACCACCTCCTTGAGAGGAAAATGTTTCACTATTTCTTCTTCTAACCAACACAAAACTACACCAGGTATACACACTATTTATCAGAAGGAACACTAATCAAACAGAGAAAATCAGAGCTGCCACTCACAACTAGGTGAGAAGACATCAGCAAATGCTTTGCTTTTTATTGCTGACTCTATTCTAGACTCTCCCCAGTAGAGTCACCATTTTGTTGGTGACTCAGATGGGCAAATCAATTTGGTCAATAAGATACTACAAAATTTTGAAACAACCAGAGATTCTAACAGATAAAAAACTTTTTCATTGTTCTCCCCAGTAGAGTCGTCATTTTGTTGGCTCTTAAACTTGTTCCCACATGGTGCCAGGTTTACACTATGATTGCCAAACTGGTTAGTCTTCGCTCCAAAGTCTGATAGGGAAAAACTACCAATTGATGAGGACCGAGGGCATCCTCCTTCTGCTTTGAGATCCACATCACTCAGGTGGGTATTGCCTCATCTGCACACTCATGACTCTTCTTGATGACTGAAAGGCCTACAAATGTATTATTGTGGAATAGTTACCCAGACTCCTATAGGTATCATGTACCCCAATGAAACCAAATCTGATGCAATAACCTACTTGCATTCAATGAGTCTGATAACCAGAGACCTACACTAACAACATGAAAGGGAAAGGGTGGATCTGAAGGGAAAATATTTTAAATGGATTGAAAGGTCCCCTGAGATGCCCTAAGTCTCTAATAGACCAGTGCCTTATCCAATGGGCCACAAAGTCAAATACCCTACTGCAAGAGATAGTTATGAAACAAGAACACAATATGGTCAATGTGTTGATGCCTGACATCAATCACACACCATGACCAAACCTCAACTAAACACCCACATGTGCATTCAAGCATGCTATTATCTATTCAAAGGATTTTGACCCTCCCCTTAGAAGAGACCTATGAATCAGACAATACATTAACCAGCATCCACTGGAAGACAAGCATGACCTATCCTTGATATTTCAGCTCATACATACATGAATACTAACCCTAAACCAGTTATCTCTGCGAAGACAACTCCACTTGCAAAGACTTAGGCAATACAAGCAGAAAAACCAGACACCCTTGATGTATGGTTAATGAATCCAAAATTCAAATGGAGATAGCTTGGTAATAGTAAGAGTATATTAAATTATGATCCATAAAACAAGTCTGTTACAATATGCATTGTACTCTCTGAACTAGCAAATGGAAGAAAAACACCCTATATGTAGAGAGAAGGAAAAATCTATAGAACTGAACCTTTCCCTAGAACTGACAAAATTCAGAACCCTTTGTAAGTCAAAAAATTGACACTTTATACCACTAGCTACCCTAGAAACCCATAATAGGTTGCAACAAGCTACGGACAGCTAGGGCATAGCCTTCACCCACTAAGCCAATCAGAGATAGCCAAGAAATTTATTGCGGGGGTAGGAAACAGAGGCAACCTGGTGAAAGAGATCTCAAACAGATCTAACAATCATGACAATCAATACAAAACACCAGGAAGAACCATGAAAACCAGTCAAATCGGCCACCTGCAAACACACCTGTCAAGCACAAAATAGTCCTTCATATGGCACAAAAGTCTCTGGAAATCAAGTAACAGGCCTCTGGACCACCTTACAACCACTGGTGCCACCAAACCAATCAAAATCCATCGAAGAAACCATAAATTCTGGTACTTCCTGTCGCAAAAACTTGAGAAATTCAAATTTGAAAAGCAATGGTCACTTTATGGCTTTACCCTCATATCAGCGGCTCACATTTAAAAATAGATCAACTATATATCCCCACCGCTAGATCTTCACTTTCCTGGGCTCAGCAACCTTACAATTTCTTTAGTGGCGCAGTTGCGCGGTGATCAACCTATCCGCCACAGGAAATTGGGTTGAACATGTGACTTGGTCACACGATCACAAGGCACCAAACTAACCCTTGTGATCATGCGACGACAGCTTCATAACCGTGCAATGCCGACCGCAGACCACCCATAGAAATCCTCAACCCCACCACCAATCACTGACCAATCAAAACTGAGCACGCCAGCAAGACCCACACAGTGGACCTGCCCTAACTCCGCAACCGCAACATCAGACGGTTAGTCACATGATCGCATAGCCCGGGGACGGGCTATGCGAATATGCGACAACTCGTAGACTTTAACCTTGCCACAACCGTCACTGCTAAGTCCTAAAGAAAACGTTAGTCGCATGATCACATAGCCTTGAAAAAGGCTATGCGATCATGCGACTAACCGTTAGCACTCACCACCAAAGTTAAACATGCTCGAGCACTGCAAACACGGGTCCCACCGCAAACCCCCTGCCACTTGGCACACTGGCAACCAATTGAAACACAACACGGGGACCACTGAACCATCCACAAATAAGCCCTCAAAATCAAATAGTGGGTGCATGATCGCATGGGCTTGAAACCTCCCATGAGATCATGCGCCAACCACAGGATCTGCTATGTCACCCCCGCGTACACCATATTACCACCTCTCACCAGGCCCCAATGACATGTGTCAACCGATAGCATGATCGCATAGCCAAAGAATGGGCTATGCGATCATGTGATAGCCAACCAAAGGCCACCACATCACCACCTCTGACAGCGGGCCCACCAGCAAACTACCAAGAATTCAGTGACTACGCAACTAACCGTTTACCAAGTCATGAGATGTCAGCCGCTAACCACTAGGAATGAAGAGATTGCACGATTGAAGAGAAATAGACTGCCTGCCAGGTCACTGAGTGCTAAGGGAATAACTGCCAGAAACCAGTGAACAGGAGATAACCACAAGTCACCAAGTCATGGAATGAAGACATAATCGCCAACCAAGATGAACAACAGGAAGAACCAGACCCACATGAATAGGTGGCAAGCGGTCGCATGATCACATGTGAAAGAAGTCTGACATGTGGCCATGCAAAAACCAATCAGAGAAGAGCCTTTGAAAACCTGGGCCCACCACCCATCGCACTTGCGCAGTTAGGGAACAACCAACAAACAAGAAACTGTGAGGTCGAAAACACACAGGGTTTTCGACATAACAGAAGACCGAAAAACACACAGAGTTTCCATGCAGCCAAAAAGATAAGCACACCAAAGCGGGAAGGCACAATGTCGAAAACAATGAATATTTTCACACAGACTGAAAACATCATGGATTTTCAGAAACATTGTGGGTTTTCGACACTGTCGCAGATTTTGAAAATATTTCCAGCAGGCCTAGAATTTGGATAACTTTTAGGATTTGGCAATTTAGCACATGCAATTTGGATAGGAGCAAGGTGACACATTGAAGAACATAGGGCCAAGGGCACTTCAAGAAAAATTGCAAGAAAATAGGCCATTTTAAAGTATTTTTGCTATGGCAAAAAAATGGCCTAACAGTCCTGATGTTGGAACCACATAAATTCAAATTTGAACAGATTTCTATTGGGTTTACAGTTTTCGATAATTGATAATCTAATAGGGAAATTATCCGAGCCTGTGTTTGGGAGAATCTCTATGGTCAATAGTTGATTAAAATTTTTTGCTTCTCCACTAAACATAAATCTGTCTAATTTTTCCATGATATGGCTAAAACCTGATCTTCTATTGTTCCAGGTAAATGATTCATTGATAGTCTCGATATTAATTAGATTATTGTCCATGACCCATTGATTGAAATCTTTCTGAGATTGTGAAATGTACTATGATCCTCCAAATTTTTCTTTGGTGTTCAAGATAGCATTAAAATCTCCTCCTAAGATATGTGTCTCTCCTTTGTTTGTTTGCAATATGGATTAGGCTTCCTGCCAAACCCTTCTTTTTTCTATATTTTGAATAGGACCATAAATGTTGATCAGATTGAATTTTAGGTTTGATTTGAGGCTGCAAATCCTCAGGACCATCCAGTTACTATTACTAGACAAGACTAGGGATGAAACTTTCTGGGGGTCCCACAAGGCTGCTAGGCCTCCTGATGCACCAGCTACTGGTACAAATTCTGATTTCCATATACCAAGTTTGTTGTTAAATTTTATGCTTTCATCAACATTTAATTTAGTTTCTTGTAAAATTATAGTTTTCAAATCAAAATATTTTAGATATCTCTTTACGAGTCTTTGTTTGTTAGGGGAATTTAAGCACCTAACATTCTAGGATGTCACTTTCATTACACCTTGGGAAGGCACTTCCCCTTCCCATTGTACAGAATATCAGAGATCTTCATTTGGTTTTCTGCGCTGCTTGCTATGTTTCTAAACTCTATGAAAGATTTCCTCCCCCTCTTCTTCTTGATCTTATTGATTTTGGGGGAGGATAAGCCTTCCTTATTGATGGCTATTCCGAGTTGTATATCTTCATTTGTGATACCAAATAAACCATCAATATTCTCTGTATTGTTTACTACATTATCTATGAAATGTGGAGTAGCATCTGGGTTATCTATTTGATCTTCTTCTCCATACCCTCTTTCTAAATCGATGAGGGAATCTTCAGCATCTATGGTCTCTTGACCATATGATTCTATCATATTTTCCAGGTTATCAAAAAAGATTTGTTAAGAGTTTCAAGTTCTAAAGGAATTGAAAGTTTTGGTTCCTCATCTTTTTGTTGAAACTCCATTGGAACTTCTTTTTCCTCCTCAGAATTTCTGAGTGACATAATATTTGTAATTAAGACATCCTTTTGGTACCTTAATTCTTCTTCATCATAGATTTTGTTTATAAACAGGTCCATAAGTTCATCTGTTACAGCCTCCCCTATATAATCTATAATAATTTTAATTTCTCTGTTGCATTTCTCATCTTTAGAAGGTTTTTCTAGTGATGATACATCTGTAGGAAAAGTATACTGGTTGATCAGTGAGTTACCTTTAGGACATATAGAGTCCTCAGCTGAATATCCCTTAGGATCTAGCTAATCAACATAACCAAGTGGTTGCAGTCTTTCTATAGTTTCTAATTGAAATTCCTTCCTTTCAGTATTTATCATATCCTTTGACTGGTCTGTTATCAGAGATTCATAAATTTTGTTTACTAATGGTATGCTATGGAGGGGGACCCTCTCCATATTTAGTATAGAAGGGGCCTCAACAACTAGGGCAGGGTTGCTAATTAACTCAACTTGCTGAGTAGGGTTGCAAGGGGATTTGATGTCTAGTGGGGGAGGGTAGAATATTTCTAGTAGTATCCCCTACTTTAGTGATAGTGAAACCCCCTTTATCTGTGTGGAAGTATATGTTCACATCCAAACTTTTATTTAAGAGGTTAGTTATTTTCTCGGGTTTCATAGTAACCTCTGGATTGCTAATATTATTTTCGTAATTAGATTCTATGAAATTTTAGTAATAATGGGATTAATGATTATTGTGTTAGAATTGAAACAAAGGTAAATATGAGGAATGAAATTCTGGTGTATGTTCATCTTAATGATAATAGTCTTCTCCATTTTGTCAGGTATGGTTTCACTAATTCTTATAAATTTACCAATTTTATTGCCTATTTTACTAACAAAGTCTATGTTTGATAGCTCTATTAGTAAGTTTCTGAGTGAAATAGCTTTTTCTATCTCAAAGTTTTCTAGATATAATGGATTGAACAGAGGCATCCAATTAGTTATGAAAAAAGATTCATGTCTGAAATTTAGATTGTGATTTTCTAATATTTTCCTTTTAGTTTTTGACTTCTTGCAATCTATGAGAAAGAAAAAATCAATAAGGGCAGTGATACTTACCTCACTGGGGAGCATTGCTATCAGGGCTTCTATGATATCTAGAATGCTAGCTCCTATTCCTTTCCATCGGATGATGATACCTACATCTTCATAATATTATATTTTTTGTGCTATAGATTTAACATCTAAGGATATCTTGTTAGAATCCCCGTTAGAAAAAACTTTAACCTTAGAGTGATCAAACATGTAATTATTGTTCCACCTATATGGCGGTGTGTAAACTATATAGGAAGCCTTAGATTGAGGAGCCTTTATCCTAACATTAATTGGGTAAGACTTATGCTTTAGATCCTTACCAGTCATATGTCAATGGGGAGGAGAATAATATTTTGAGGGATGCTTATCTTCGCCACCAC